>JAADYI010000141.1:0-28739 GCA_023338185.1 Lagenidium sp. CBS 127285
AACACCAATCAATTGAACCCCCGGGGTGGCAATGTCACAGTCGAATCCATCGAAATCCCAAAACACGGTGCAACAGGACGTTCCTTTCCTTTTTGGCCATCACCAATCTTCTGTCGACTCCCGCGAAAGCCCGCGAGCGATCAATGGCGCGGGTCAAGGCCATGGGCCGCCTCCGGGGGATCAAGCCCGACTGGGCCCCGGGGTCCGCTCGCCCCGTCGTGCCCCGAGACGCCTCGTCCCTCGGGGCCACGGGGGCTCCGATCGCGGCGACCACCGTCGTCGACGCCCTGTCGGCGCGGGGGCCCCCGAGTGCGACGACGGCCACGGGGGTCATCGATCTCACACTGGACGACGACGACGACTCGGAGGACGACGAGCCCCTGGGCCCCCGCGCGGTAGAGACGGAGGCGGCGGTGGTAGAGGCGGAGACGGCGCCGGTGGTGGCCATGGCGACCAACGTCAACGCCAGCGACAACGCCCACGCCGTCATGGCCCCCGCGGCACGGTCCTCGCCCCGAACCGAGGGCCCCAAGGACGTCGTCGTCGTCGTCGTCCATCATGACCAGGGCGGTGATCATGGCGATAATGATAACAACGACAACAACGACAACAACGACGACGACGACGATGACGACGACGATGACGCTGCCAGCGAGTCGGATGTGGATGAGGCCCTCCCGATCCGCTGCACGTCGATCGAGACCGCCGCCACCGGCACCGACACCAAGACCCCGACGACGGCCATGGCCGCGACCGCAGCACCGACGTCGGGGGATGAGGGGGCTCATGCGGACAAGGACCCGCTCGTCCAGCGGGTGACGGCGGCGATCTGGCTGGGCCTCGGGGAGTCGATGGCCGGGGCCGCCTCGTCGACCCCCGCGGACGCCACGGCCGACGTCGAATCGGAGGAGGACGAGGCGCTGCCCTGTGTCGTCGTCGGTGTCCGCCCGCCGTCGGGGAATTCGGCCGAGAGCAGCGAGACGCAGATGCCCGAGGACACCGATGAGGACGAGGCCCTCCCGCGCTCCAGGGGCCCCGAGGCCCATGCCCCTCGCCCGGTGCCCGAGAGACGAAACGACAATGGCGATGACGATGACGTGCAGCTTGTGAACGACGACGAGGCGGCTGCCGGTGAGCAGCGCGTGGACAATGCGTCGGCCGACGACGACGCCCGGGGTTCGATCGACGAGGATGCGGTTGACGATGCCGGGCCGAACCACCGCATTGTCGAGCTGCTGGAGGATGGCGAGATTTTCGAGGAAGGCGCGGTGATCAAGTCCCCAACGGCCGTCAAGGCGGCGATCGCCGTCGAGCTCCAGGCCAGTCGCAACGCCGAAGACCTCGCCGCAAGCGCCGCCGGTGCGACCAAGAAGAAGCAAAAGAAGCGAGGGCGGAAAAAGTCCAAGCGAAAGCTCGAGGCCCTCGAGGCAGGGGGATTCGAGCGAAACGTCCGAGTCGTCCCGGCAATTGGACATGGACCACCGCCCCACAACGCACTTGCTCCCCCGCCACCCTACGGACCGCCCCCAATGTTTGCACCACCGGCCATGCAGCCACCTCTGCATCTCCCACACCGCGCTCCAATGGGACCAGTCGGTATGCCATTTCCTCACCAACCTACAAATCCAGTTGCGTTGAGGGACGAACGCATCGTCCGAGTGCATCGACATGGTGTTACGACCGCTGTTGAAGGTGGCCCCGTCCAATTCAGTGGCATCATGCAGCCACCAGAGCCACGCTTGGGCGGATTCCCGTATGTTCCATTAGACCACTTCACGGGCAATGGTGTTGTTGTCTCGTCCACAGGCCTTGGACCCCGTGGGCACAATCGCCCAGCGTTACCTGTCACCAGAACTCAAAGAGACGAGCCCATGGAGGACGATGCAGTGGATCTGGACAGCCTCCGCGCGGCTGCTCTCCGGACAAAGCGCAAGACTGCATCGGGAAGCGAAACAGACACAATCACCCAGCAAGTGAAAACGGTAGCGTCTGCGACCTCGTCAAGCTCTTCTGGAGCAGAGTCATCAAGCGAGGAAACGGAGACACTGGGAGATAAATCGGATTCGGCGACATTGAGTCAGCTTCGCGAAGAGCTTTTGAAGTCTATGATTCGAAAATCCAAACTGCGCCCCCCTCAGCCGCCCAAGTGTGTTGGGAATGAATCTGGGGTTGCAAACGGGCCGTCACCAAGTTCGTCTACGATCCGTGAAGTTGAAGTCGATGGTGATTGTGGCAACAATTCCAAGCACGGCGCGGCTCCGCATCAACCAATGGCGCCGCAACTTGGTCAACAACCGCTGCAAAGCCCCCAGATTCGGCCGTTGACTGCACTGACTCAGTCTGTTGTAATCCGCTTATCATCAGATGATATTTCGGAGCTAATGGCAAAGAAAGGTCGCACAGATAGTCTCGACAACGGACCTCCATCTGCGTGGGATGGGAGCAAGCAATCAACTGAGCAAGCGAACGGTAATCCGTTGGTTAAAAAAGCCAGCTCAAAATCCCTCGATGCCAAACACTCTGCATCTACCCCGGCATCAGTTCCAAGACCGTCACAGTCTCGAGATCGGGCTGCTCTAATGAGTGCAATCGAGCAGATGAAGCAGCGGATCGCTGAAAAGGAGAAGTTGACGAAAAGGAATGCTTTGACATCCCCACAGAAGGAGGATGTTGGAACTGTATCATCGCAAGACCCTGTCGAGTTATCCTCGTCGGTGCATGTCATATCCACCACCAAAGCGCGAGGGGATAGCATTTTGACGATGATGCCTGAAGAGAGTTGGTGTGCTGAGTTTGATCTTGAGACATGTCACACTGAGCTTGCCAAGTGCATCACCGGAGTTTCTGAAGCAGAAGCACACATTGCTCGCCTGAATGCGGTGATCGAAGATATTCGAAAGGAGGTCAGTTGTTAAGGAGAACGAACTATTTATGAACCTGCTTGGTGATCTTTAGATGCGTTATGGCGTAAGTATCACTTTTTGGGTTTCTCCTCGTAACATCACAAGCTCGAATCACATCATTGCATGGTGTTGTAAATGCAATGCATGGGAACAACCATCAAAGGTGAATATGCGTTGCGAGGATATATTATTGCCTCTGTGGTCAAAAGTACAGTGGACTGGCGTACGGAGGGTATCGATCGTCAATCCATAGATTAATCAGATCGTCGCCCTGGAGAATTGTGTCTAACAGATAGATTTGGTCGTGGAAAGTAACCGGACAAGGATGACCAGGAGCCCCACATATGGTGAAAAACAACTTGTCGTCACTGTGGATGAAACCCTTGACAAGAAGCTCGAAGTCCGCCCGCATAGCTGCAGATGATAAAAATTGCAGAAGATAGTCGTAGATGCGGTCAAATAGCACTGGGTGTTCCGGAAATGACGCCAAAAAGAACGGGCGAACGAAAGTGAACACCCAGCGAATTAAAGGAAGTAAGCGGGTCGCGAATGAGCCGGACTTTGCACGAACATGAAGCTTGGTGAATTCACTCGACGTCATTCGAATTTTCCCATACGGCTGGCCAGGTTTTGAGGTGGGTGAAGGGATTCGAATTACTTGTTCGTCAGCGTCGATGTCGGTTGTACCAGTGGTGGAATGGACTGCGATGCTCAGTGCTGGGTGTTTCTCGTTCGTTTTCGCAGTTTCGACTTGGTGGGCAAATGAGGCAGATGGAGACCACGGTGCAGTTACTTCGGTGGCATTTGAGATGCTCCGTTTGTGGTGCTTATCGATAAGCGCATCGATATCCAACAAGACATCCATGGCAAAATCTGTTAGAATCGCCCGAATCAAAACAGGGTCACGACGCGCGCGCTTGCGAGTGAGCTTCTGTGGCATCATCACCTCCAACTGAAGACCTATCCGATCACCCCCCAAAGGCACTGTTTCAGCACGATAAGTGCCCAGAAAGAGCGCGGGCACATGCAACGAGAGGTTGACTGGCCCAGTGTAATCCAAGTCACGGAATGATCCAGAAATCGCACAGTCGCGACCAGCTCCTTGAGCATGTCCTGCCACCTCCACACTAACGTTATCCAAGTTCTTCTTGACCAGCTCAATAACCCCCTTCAGACTACGACAAAACTTGCTGAATGCTTTCAGCCGATTTCTAAAGCCCTCATCCATCTGCAAGTGTATGGTTGGATCCAACAACTGAGTGCTCTGGGTGTGCGTCGCTAGAGCTGCGGCAGTTGCAACTTTTGGTTTCCGGCCGAAACGAAATCCATAGATCAACCGATCATTGTTCGTTCGCGGTTTGCTGTAGTCAATACCAAGCACAAGCCGTTCAAACATCTGTGCCATGGCTTCGACGACACTCATTGCATCAACAGTGCAATGGAAACGAGATACGTGAACCTTAATGTCAGCTGGTTTTCGTGTGAGTTGGTCAATACGATCGAAAAACTTGTCCATATCAAACAGTTCGAACTTGTGTTGTCGAGCACTGACACCTTTGTCATTGGAGGTCTTGCTGTGGTTCTTTTTTATGTACAAGAGCTCGAGCAATTGACGCCACGTCTTGCGAAGCTGCTCAACATGACCATTTCCATTGTCACGCTCTTCCTTGAAAAACACACGGTAATAGTCACAAATCGAGGCAATGGACCGAAAACTGTACGGGGCTGGATACAGACCGCATTGCCGCAACGCAACTAGTAGGTTGAGCTGTGGACGTGTCAGCTCGAGCACCTCAGCAATCTTTTTCATGCATTCATCGGTATCACTGCCGACGAGAAGATTAACTGTCGCAGTGGCCACGGCAGCAACTGCAACAAATGGCGCAGCCACAGGCGACTTTGGTGTCGACAGTCGCTTTGGTGAATCCAAACTCGGCGAAGGAGAGATTGCCTGTGGTGATGGCGAGGATAGAATCGTTTCTGTTTGAGATGATACGGAACTGCCCGTCTCACGATGGTGATGTACTTGAGCCGTCGACAATTCAATTTCTCGCTCCATGACATGGTCGATTGACGGGCCAGTGATTTCGATTTGCCCCTCCATGTCCATTTTCGAAGGCGGACACGAAAATGCCATGGCCAGTTCTTGAGGAAAGTACGATAGAGCAAGATCTCGTACAAGGGAGCTCAGGACATCCGACATCAACTTGCGGACCATTGGTTCTGGAAGGTCGATCCCCCCTTTTGTTCGACGGGAAAAGTTGATAAGGTCCACTCGAGTGGATTCAGGAGTGAACAAGAACTCCCACTTGCCTGTCGCTTTGTCTGAAAGCCACGGATTTTGCTCATCTTCGACGTTGTCAACGTATACCAAGTAGATGGTTGCCTCAAAATCAGAGTCAAGGTACATCATATCCCAAAGTGACTTCGGGACAATCGTTCCCTTATCACCAATAACTTTGACGTGTTTGCCGCAGCATACGGTGTGTCCCTTGAGAGTAATTTTACAGCTTGGGGTGATACCTTGGGCTCCATTACTTTGATGATTCATGTGAACACTGAATGTACTTGTGAAACTCTCAACAATAAAGTCACGAAGACCATAGAAGATACCGTCGATACTGAAGCGGAGTGTGTACTGCTTTTCGCGCGGATGAAAATACATCCGCTTCAAGGCATCCAGCTTTGACTGCGCACACTGCAGCTTAGTTGCCAAGTTAATCCCATTCGTATCATTGGGCCCAACATGGGAGGCTGTCGTCACACCACTTGGTTTTCCACCTTGCGGTGACATCATCATTCGGGCTGGTGATTTCGAAGTCGAGGCGGAGTCGCGTATGCCGCCACGAACGAGAACCGAACTGCTGTGCCGTCTCTGGAGTTGCTCATCGTGTACAAACGACTGCATCGAGGATATCGATTTCTCCAATAGGTTGATTTGTTGGCGAATCTTCTCCTTCTTGACTGCCCAGCGCTTCTTCTGAAGCGTCTGATGACTCTTGGCCTCGGTGTAGATTGCTTCCAGATTCTTAACAGCCATCTTCCACGCTGCCTCAATTGCGCCTTTTTCCATATCCATGCTGAAATACTGGAGTGTCGGGGGATCCTTTGGTGTACACGGAGGCGTTGATGCCGGTGGGTTGGGACGATCCGTGAACGCCGACGCCGATGGAGGCCAGGTGAACGGCACGCCGATTCCGCCATCGTTATCGTCCTCCTCGTCGTCACCGGGGTCTTCGCCGTCCTCGTCGTCGACATCGAGACTATCCGGAATATCAAGATCCTCCGGTCCAAGCTCGCACTGGTCATGCGGCTGTCGATCCCCGTCACCGTTGCTGTCGCCGTTGTTGCTGTCAGGGTCCTGACTCGCTTGCTCCTTCTCCTCGTGCTCACTTTCTGGGGCCTCGGCCAATTCGACGGGGACACGCTCCCGCCGACGGATCCATCGTCTCCGCCGAACGTAATCCGTTGCCTTGGGCTCTTTCCGTCCCCCGTCGCGCTTGACCATAAAATTGAGCATTGTGAAGTCGAATGCATAGATCCAACCGTCCTTGTCGCAGTTGGACGAGCCCACGTCCACCTCCCAGTCACCAACCCAGCGCCAATTGACCGGGAGCTGAGGCTCGACCTTGGTGCGTTTCTGACTCGACGGGGAACCATGGAGCCCGCTCCAGCGGCGTCGGTCCGTCGGCAGCAGGTGCCCGGGGAACGATGAGCCCCAGGAAAACGACAGATACGAGTACCGCTCGTGCTCGTAGAGGTCATCGACCGCCGTCTCGCCGCTAAAGTCCCGCTCGCCGTACTCCATGTGCACGCGCTGGATGTACTCCTCCTCGCGACCCTGCAATTGCGCCAAGCGATATGAATTTGGTTTTGTCATCAGTAACACAACAGCAAGATCGCCCGACGACGCCCATCATCGATCGCATCCAGCCCCGGACCTGCTGACGAGCGAGGATCTCCGCGACCTTGTCGACCCGACGGGGATCGTGGGCCCAGAAGAAGGCCGTGAGCCGCGCGTGGTAGGCCTTGTACCGGGGATCCTCCTCGCGGCCCTCCCCCAGCGACGACTCGGCTGCAAGATGGCACAGAGACCGACCGACCGAGTGCGGGCGTTAGACGAACGACAATGCCAGACAATCGCCTTTGCTCGTCAGTGAGTAGGGGACGTGCACGCACGCACCGAGGGACTGCTGGGATCGGTCCGCGTGCAGCGCGACCATCACCGGCCCCGCCGTCGAGCGCTTGGGCTCCATCGTGGGCGACGCCATCGCTGCCACCGCCGCCACCGTCGTCGTTGCTGTTGGATGTGCCAACGTGTCACTCATTGCAGAAAAAATGGGTGTGACCTGTCAGTCAATTGTGAGACCAACATCTGGCCCATGTGAGTAACGTAGACAGCGTAACCGCCACCCAAGGTCGCACGAAGGTACGCCTCTTTGTCAAAAATTCATGATTGAATAAATATCAAATATTGCGATTTTTCCAACCCAGCACCCCCCCGATTACCTAATCATACGCCTCTCTCTTCGTGCGTTGGTTATTTGCACACGCTCTTCACCATGGTCCCACCCCCAGACGATCAATCACGTTGCGACTTGAAACCAACGTCACACGACAATCACAAAAGCATATTCCTCAGCCCCCCATGGCCGATCTCCTCGCTTCCCTCGGGGGCCACCACGCCCCGACCCCAGGGCCCAACGGCGACGACGACGGCGCCGTGCTCGGTCTCGGCCCCGCAGAGCTCGCGGGTCTCAAGGAACAGGCCATCGCCTACGCCGCGGCCCATGGGATGCTCGTCCGCTGGGTCCCGCCACCGCCACCGCCACCGACCACGACCTTGACCTCGACCGCGCCCGCGCCCGCGACCTTTACGCACATTCCCTTTTGCCTGCTCCCCGTGCCGCTCCCCGAGGGGCAATTTGCGCACGGCCAGCGGCTCTCGCCGGTCTACGGGCGGCTCGTGGATCGCGTCGCCCGGGACCTCCCGTGGCTCCACGCGACGCTCGCGAGCGTCGTCCACGAGGACCAGTTCACCGCCCGCCTCCTGGCGCTCTCCGAGGCCGTCGCGGCCGAGGGGATCCAGCAGCGGGCCTACCTGGGCCTCCACCGCTCCGACTACATGCTCCACGAACCCCAGGCGGCGACCCCGGGGGACGCGCAGCGCCTGCTCCAGGTCGAGCTCAACACGATCTCGTCGTCGTTTGCCTGCATCAGCTCGCTCACGTCCGAGCTCCATGGCTTCCTCGTGGGGCGCCTCGCGACCGAGCTCCCGGCCCTCGAGGCGCATTACCAGGTGCCCGCGGCCGATCTCCTCAGGCGCCTGCCCTCGAACCCGGCGATCCGCGAACTCCCCGATGCACTCGCCACCGCGCACCGCCACTATGGGGCCACCGAGTACGTCTTTGCTTCATTCCTGCAGGGGTTATGTGTGACAGTTGAACCCTGACAAAGACACGTATCGTCATTGTGCAGCGCGGTCATTGTCTTTGTCGTCCAGCCCAACGAGGCCAACTCGATCGACCAGCGCTGGATCGAGTACAACCTGTGGACCCATCACGGGATCCGCGTGCTCCGCCGCACGCTCCGTGAGATCCAGGAGAAGGCCACGCTCGTCGACCGTCAGGGCAAGCGCGTCCTGGTCGTCGATGGCCAGGAGGTCTCGGTGGCCTACTACCGCGCGGGATACACCCCGAGCGACTACCCATCGGAGAAGGAGTGGGAGGCGCGCAAGTTGATTGAGCAATCATACGCCATCAAGTGCCCGTCGATCGCCTACCACCTCGCGGGCACGAAGAAGGTCCAGCAGGCGCTGGCCGATCCGACCGCCCTCCGACGATTCATGAATGAGGACGAAGCGCAGCTCCTGGAAACGTCCTTCGCGGGGCTCTGGGGCTTGGAGAAAGAGGCCGAGGGGACCGAAAAGATCAAGCAAATGGCAATTGAGAACCCTCGAGCCTACGTGCTCAAGCCCCAACGGGAAGGCGGTGGCAACAACCTCTACGGCCCCGAAGTCGCCGTGGCGATGAAGCGAATGTCCCCGACCGAACTCGAATCCTACATTCTCATGGAGCGAATCTTTCCGAATGAGAACGCAGCGGTACGTCCGTCTTGTGAATGAAATCGAGAGACTCGGGAAAATTGAACGGGGGAGTTGTGATGTACGGCAGATTCTTGTTCGAAATGGCTCCACGGCCAGCGGAAGCACGATCAGCGAGTTGGGGATGTACATCACCAGCCTCTTTGACGACGGGAAGGAGATTCTCAACAAGCACGCGGGGCATCTCCTCCGAACAAAGCTGTCCGGAACGGACGAAGGCGGCGTAGCGACGGGGTTTTCGGTCGTCAGTAGCCCAATTCTCATCTGAGTGACTGCACGCTCCCCAGAAGTGGAGAACGCGGGGATAGAGCTAGATTTTTAAAAGTCCACGAAATATCAGTCCGTTGTAATTGTGATTTGAGCATTCGCCGCATCTCGGAAGCTGCCTCGGCTGTATCAAATACTTCAAATTCAAGATACGTATCATGTTGAAACTCGTGTGCTTTTTGTGGCAATTCCAGATGAAACGGCGCTCCTTCACAAGACTCGTCATTAGCGAAGCTCCATCGCCGGACAAAAGGCGCAATGGTCGATGACGACGATGAACTTCTCGTTCCGACGTTCGGGCACCCGACGGTACATGTAGGCACGCTGTGGCCATGTCGAAAGCTACTGCAGTCTAATATCCTTTGCTCCCTAGTTCCTTCGTCATCCATTTCAGAAGACCCCGGATGATGACGACATGACACCTCTTCCACCCAACGCACCGCGGATGCAGGTCGTTTATGATCAGCGATTCGATCGTTTCTTTCTTGTTGAAGACAACAGTCCTTCCAACTGGGGTCAATCTCCTCACAAAATGGAAAAGTGCCAAAAGCGGGCATCGACGAGGCATGAAGTGCGATGGGAAGACTTGATGATTGACCCGAAAGGCGATGGCAAGGCAGAAACGAACCGAGTTGGCAATGTGAAAACACCCAGGGCCGATGGTGAACATGCAGAGTCTGGGCGGTTAGCAAATAGTGCGGTTCCGGTGACATCTGTGGCAACATCGAGCACCGACACGTTCAGGTCAACAGCAATTGCATTTGCATCTGGGGAGAACACGGATTCTGCCTCAGAGGTGCGCCAAGGCAACCAGGGCCATACCATGCAAGAAAGCATCGTCCGAACCATGGACCCACATGACCAACCAACGAATGAGCCTGGTCCCGAGCCTGTGGCGGTATCCTCTACAGAACCGAATCAGCAACCAATCACGCTAACAAGCCCACAGCTCGTTACGGACCACCATACGTCAACGGAGAGCCTCCCAGATGCGAATGCCGCTAGTATCCAAACTGAATCTGCACTCGCGTCTTCACAAAGTACAGAAAAGATGCCCCCATCATGCAACATGGAGGAGACAAACTCGGCGTCAGCGATCGTCGGTGGGGACGCCAAGGACTTTGCACGACTACCGTCTCAGGATTCAATTGCCATTGCCTCGTCATCAATCCCGTCGGAGAATGATCATTTGTTGTCTATGCAACCAGTTTTTGGTGAATTCACAACTTGTGACAAGTCCGTCGGGGTTGCGGAGACTGCTCCTAAGGTTTCTCCAGGCGATGCTTCATTAGCCCAAGACCCTTTGGAGCGCTCTTCGTCACCGGAGTCGCCACCAGAGCAAACAATCCATGTTCCCGTTGCGCTTCAAAAGCCCGAAATCCACGTTGATCCCGTTGGTCCAAACGCCAAAGCACCATCTGAAGAAGAGAAGACGACCACAGGTAATAACGTCAATCGACCGATGCTTGCATCTGGAACGGACAACCCTCAAGGTGGACAGGAACGCTCCATTTCGCGCTCCAAACTGCTCGCGGCAGTTGTGCTACTTCGCGCCCTAGCTCGGTATCTGCGAAATCGCAAGAAGCGACAAGCACCAAGCGCCAGCGACGCACTTCCCGTCGCTTGCTCCCTGGAAGCGTCTAATGCTGAAGTTGTCGAGGTACAGCAAGAAACCGAACGTCCTTGCAGTCCATCGACGAGAGCCATGCAATTGGATCTCTCACGTCTTCCGCAAAGCGCGAGCCATCCCACGTCGACACCAGTGCCATCGCGACGACAAACGACGGAGCTAATAAAGTCCCGAGTCTCATCACCCGCTCCACGAAGCCCCAAGAAGTCCCGCATTCCCAATTACAACCTGCATTTTGCCAATGCCGCAACGGACAGTGCCATGTCGTTGGATGATCGAGAGGAACGCGAGATTCGATGGAATGGGGAGGTGGTTCGAGTGAGTGTGGTTCCAAGGCCCCAGGGATCATCATCATCTCCGAGAGGGCGGTCGTCGGGCGCTGTGGACCAGCCCATCATCGCATCCATGTCGAATCGCGACGACGGACTCGGGCCGATCTTCCACATGCGGCACTTGTCCCGCATTCGACCGCATCCGGATGGCTTCCGCCATGTGAACGGCGGCTGCACGTTCACGGCGCTCACGTCGTCTTCTTCAGAGTCGGAGAGTGAGGAGGTTGCCGAGATCGCCGAGGTCCCGTCCTCCGGTTCGGACGAGGAGCCCGACACCGAGTTCCATCGCGGCGATCGCGTGCTCTTTCACGTGCGCCACCGGTGGTCCCATGGGACGGTATTGCGTCGGATCCGCCGGTCGTGTTTCTACGATGTCAAGGCCGTCAATGGGCGGGTCTTCGAGGCCGTCCAGGCCCGCCGGATGCGCCACTTTGATGGCGAGGAAGCGGTCCATCGCGAGCCTCAGTGCCGATTCGAGCCGGGGGATCTGGTCCTGTGGCTCCCGGGGACGTCGTCGTGCGGCACCGCGCGGCGGGGCCACAGGAAGCCACCGGGATCATCGTTCCAACAACAACAGCAGCAGCAGCAGACGTACAAGGCCCGAGTGCGGGCAGTGCATTCATCTCACGCTCACTACGATCTCGAGCTGCGGACGGGGCGGGTCGTCGGGCGGGTCCCACACGGCGAGCTCCGCCCGGGCCACCGCTGACCTCGCCGACCCTCTAACTAGAAAAGCACCCCACCCCGACACCAGCGCGCGCGGGCGCATCTACTTGGACTTGCGCTTCCCGGCGGCGGCGGCCTTCTTGGCAGCCTTCTTGCCCTGGCGGACGACCGGTTCGCCCGTCAGCGCCGACGTGAGCGTGTCGTTCCACGCGTTCCACTGCTTGCCCATGGCCGCGGGGTCCTGCCACGGGCGGCGGAGCTCGCCCCACGCGCGCTGGCCGAGGAGCGTGACCTTGACGATCGGCGACTGCGCGACGTTGAAGGGCTGCGAGATGGTCTGGACGAGGAGCGGCGGGAAGAAGCCTAGACACAGCACCATCCACACACGGCCGTTCAGCCGCGCACATTCATTCCATTCCACTTGCCACTGCCACGTACCCCACTTGTAGTGCAGGAAGACGGTGATGGCCGTGCCGATGGCATACTACAAATACACAGAGAATGCTCACATGACTACCGGCGCCTCTTGTCCGACCACGTGTCCGACCGACCGACGACGACGTACGCGCTGAATCTCCTTAAAGCACATGCGCATGTCATGCTCCGAGATCGTGATCTTCTCCTCGCGCTCGCCCTCCTGGCCAAAGCCCAGGTCCTCGCGGACGGTCACGACCCCGGGCTCGGTGTTGTTCTGCATGCCGTCGTGATCCTCAGCCATGGCCAATCGACGACCCGATCAACAGGGATCCCCGTCATTGTGCAGGATTTACCTTGGCCTTGAAGTAGAGGAACACGAGGACCCCATAACACGCGAGCTGGGAGGCCCCGTAGAGGCCCCGGACGATCATCGCGTGCACTGCACCCAACCACAATCGTCAATGCTCACTCATGCGGTCGGTGGCGCCTCTTGCGAGAGCAAGACGGAGACGCACGGTCATTGGTCGCATCGAGGTACGTGTTGCTGAGGAGCACGAGGCCCAGCGAGACCGCCATCATCTTGAAGTTGGGCGCCATGGCGAAGGCACAGCACGCAAGCGGCCTTGAGGACAGGACGGTCACGTCCTGCGAATCGCTCGTTCAGGATACGTGGCCGGGCAAAACGGGAATGACCGCAGAGATGAATGGGAATAGTACCCCAGGGGACGGGGGGACAATTGATGATCGTATTTCATAGGAATGTAATGTCCGAGGTATCGGAATTCATATGTGACTGTATAATTCTATACGTTTAGTCCGGACGAGCGTCGGTGGGGAGCTCTGTTGTGTCGGCATCGCGGCGTAGTGATGCTGCCCAAGCTGTCGAGATGGATGGGGAATCTCTGAGGGGGTTCGTCCATCTCATACAGAATACGCGTAATGTGCAATAATCCCTGAGAATGAACGTGCATCTGGAACGTACCTTCCTCGGTGGCTCGATTAACGTAAAGTACCTAGAACGTACCTGTCACTTGGTGTGGGTTTGTGATGACGACAAGTACTTTAAGGATCCAACAAAAAGATCACACTCTTCTTTCGCTTGCGTCGTCTTCAATGACTCGTCGGTGGGGCGAGAGTCTAAACCCTCACCGCCAAAATCCCCAGCCATTTAGAAACACATAAACGTACCTTGAAAGTGATGACAGTGCAATCACATCTTCGTTCCTTCTCCGTTCTCCTCACAAGTCTTCAAGCACTGACAGTCGTCAACGGTCGGTTCTCCGCGAATGCCCTCACCCTCATCGTGACCCCGTCCCAAGGACTTAGGGGAACAAAAGCGAGCGCTCTACCAACTGAGCCAGAGGAGACCACTTCAAGTGTGTGTGGTCTTTCTTTCAAAACGCTAGCTGTCCGTCAAAAATGTGAGCGAAG
This sequence comes from Lagenidium sp. CBS 127285, assembly GCA_023338185.1. NCBI lineage: Eukaryota > Oomycota > Peronosporomycetes > Pythiales > Pythiaceae > Lagenidium > Lagenidium sp. CBS 127285. The sequence continues at coordinate 13,750 of JAADYI010000141.1, forward strand.
CCATCATGTTTTTGACAGTTGCGTGCTGTCCGGATATCATTCGGCTACACTATACACTTTCAATTGTATAGTATACACCACCTGAGCCGCTCATGGTGTGCGTTGTTGGGCGCGATTTGCCGTTGACACGGGTTCCCAGCAACCGGCGACGACAAGCAGGTGAATGGCCAGCGGGTTCGCGCCGCCCGCCGCCCAATTCTCCTGCCCCCCCGCCGCCCGCCACCGCCGTCGTCGCCGCCGCCGTCGCCACCGATGACCATGGCCAGTCGCCCGGTCCCGCGGAACCCCTACGAGTTCACGCGGGCCGAGTACAATGAGCTCGTGCGGAAGATGCCCCAGCCCGTCGTGAGCCACCGCAGCGAGTACGAGGAAATCGAGCTGATCGAGGACTGCACACTCTATGACATCTACCGCCAACCGCGGCCCCCCGTCGCGGACCCCGGGGTCACCCGGACGCTCCCCGTGCGGGTCCTCAATGCCGACCTCACGTGCCCGATCTGCCTCGGGATCATCCGCCAGACCGAGGTCGTGATGGAGTGCCTCCATCGCTTTTGCGGCGAGTGCATCCAAAAGTGCCTCCGCGTTGGCAAGAACGAGTGCCCATCGTGCCGGATCCACATCCCCTCCAAGCGCTCCCTCCGCCGGGACCACAACTTTGACGAGCTCATTGCCAAGATCTACCCGGACCTCGATGACTTTACCGAGAAGGAGGACAAGCTCATCGCCGAGATCAACCGCACGCGACATTTCAACAATGCCCTCACGGAGAGCACCAAGATGGGCGTCCAGAATCAACAGACCATGCGCCGGAATGTAAGGAAAACGCGATTTGTCCATGGCCGATGGATTCCTGCATGCTGAGCTTTATTTTTTTCCCTTTTCTTTTCAATTTTCGCAATGGGGCTCATGGCACAGGGCGGGAAGAAGAAACTCACATCCGAGCCGGCAAACTCGCCGTCTTCGTCGTCGTCGTCATCCTCGGATGTTGCCTCGCCCAACACCCCTCACGGCGAGAAACGCTCCGCCTCGTGGGCCGCTGCAATCGCCGATGCGCATGGGTTGAGCCTCAATGGCTCGTCTAGTGAGGCAGGTGATTCGAACGGACAGAAGAGGGCGCGGTTATCGACCGATGGCACGGCTGGAACCACGGTCAATGGCGCGGCCGCCAAGTCCGACTCCTCAAGTGATGGAGAAGCCGACAAAGTCAATTTGCGTGTCCTCTTGCACCCAGACGAGACCGAGTCTGTGCCGCGTTTGGAGAAGACCTTGTTCCGTACTTCGTACAAGCTCAAAATTCGTCACTTAAAGAAGCATCTCAGCGGACTCTTGAACCTCGCCACGGCAGAGAACATGAGGATCGTCCTCTCTGCCAAGAACTGCTCATTGAGCGGGTTAAGCACGGCAACGTCAACCACCGGTGGTGGTGTCGCCATTCGCAAGGACCTTTTGTTTGACCAGGAGCTTGAAGACTATGTGAGTCTATACGATATTTATCAACAGTATGGCATGGGCACAAAGTGGGAACTCCAGCTGCTTTATCACTTCTCCGATACCATCGTCAACGGCGTAGCTCAGATCATTGCCAATGGCGAATAGGGAGTAACATAATGCTTGCCATACTGCGGCGCCAAAACATAATTGACTCGAAACTCGAGGATGTTAAAGATGTGAGTAAACTGATATTTTGGAAGTCATCGCCCGGCCCCTTTCTCCGGCTGCTCTCAAGATCAAGCGTTGATTATTGGGTTGTCGAACGCTCACCTTGACCACAGAGCTGCAAGAATGGGATCGGAGGTGGCCAATGACGATCTCATTGCTTGCTCCAGCTCATTTAGACTTCGTCGGTCTTCGACCATTTCAGGATCGAGTTTGGCAATCAGTCTCTCGACTACCCAAACTGCGTAACGCCGACCATGAAGCTGACCACTCAACCACGACACCACTATCTCTTCCAAACCATAGCGCAACAACCCGACGCGTCCCTCGGCGATTTCGTCTTCCTGAATGGCCCATGACAACGACGAGTCGGGTTGGTGAGTCTCCTTGGGCACTTGGAGGCTGAAGGTTTTGATAAGACCTTCGGCTTTTATGCTGCATTGCTCTTCGCTATTACCTGATACATTGAGCAGTCGCCCCATTTTCTGGAAAACGAAGCGACGGTGGCACCACAGGGCTTCATGAACGGGATAACGACTGAGAATGCTCGATAAAAAAGCAAACTCGTTCGCGACCACAACAAGCTGCTTATGCACGGCCTCACTCACGCTGAAGCCAAGCTGCTGGGCTCGCAGCAGACATGTGATGGTGTGTTGGCGGTGGTTCCAACCCGAGTGATCCGTGAGGTGCCGTTCGCACCAGTGTCGCATCGCCTCCAATTCTCGCTCGAGAGCCACCAAGTTCATCTTCGAGACGATCCAGTGACGAAAGCTCCATGCGTGATAATTGCGGGGAAAGCGCTCGGCCAAGGTGCTGCAGATTTCGAGTTGTTCGACGACGAACCCCTCCAACTCATCCGGATTGAGCTCCGCAAAGAGTCGCGTCGCCAGCCACCGCCTGGACGACACGGGCGGGTACCCAAGTATCCCATGAGCCACATCAGTGCCAACGAACACAAAAAACCCTCCAAGAGGCACCCGTTAAACGTACCGATACGCCCACGTGTCGATGCTCTTGGGGTGGAGCGTGAAGACCAAGTTGGTGAAGGCAACTTCGTCACGCGCACGCAACCACCCGCAGGAGACAAACCACTTCCTGGAACGTCACGTGAGCAATTCGCGCGCCGATCGCGGAATGGACGTTGGACCGCGTACCTCGTGTTCCATGCCGTGTAAAAGTCGGCGCTGATGAGCACGATCGCCCGCGTGCACAGGAGCAGCTCCCGATATTCGACCGGGACGATCGAATTGGCCGTCTGCTCCTCTGCCGTCCAGGGTAAGGACCCATTGAGCTCGTGGAAGCGCGTCCGCGCCGCACGGAAGAGCAGCGGGCCCGCGGCAAAGGCCACGCCGAGTTTGTGCTCGGCGAGGACGAAGGCATTGTCGAGCCCGAGGGTCTCGGCGTCCACGTCAAAGAGCAGACCGATCTCATCGCTGGTCAGGCAAAACACACAGACGCTTTCAGGTTGTCATCGGGTCCACCGCCATCGTCGCACGCACATCGCGGGGTCCTCGTCGAAGAGCGCGTTCAGCCGCGACAGGAGCCCGAGGCCATCGCACGTGGGGTCGCCGGTGGTGGCGCTCATGGTGAGTGAGGTGGCAAGTGGCCCAATGGAGTTAACCTATGGTCATCTCTGTCTCAAATAAGTTCACCTAGGGTCCAGGAAGCCAAGTGAGCATAAGCTGTGATGCAAGATAATGCTCTCTGCGTGCGTCTCTAGATTACAGTGGGGGAGTGGGTCCACCAGAGGTGACGTGGATCCGCCAATTGCCGTGATGGGCCATTTGTTGTCTATGCGCTCTCACTGGGTCGTTGAGTCGACGTGGAGCTGCATGAGCGCCACCTCGGTGCGGTCGACCACGGACTGGATGCGCGGCACGTCGAGGCCCTCCTCGGCAACGAGAAGCACCAAAAAGTCCTCACCGTCGAGTTCGAGCTGCTGGAAACCCGCCTCCCGGAGGAGATCCACCGCACCCGGGACCGCGACGAGTTTCGACTGGATGCTGGCATTGGCCAAGCGGATCCGTCGGAATTTTTCCTCCTAATGAAACGACGACCACAATGGGGATCCGTCAATGCACCTGCATCACATCGCGATGGAGATGCAACGGACCGTGGGACTCTGCAAGATGTTGAAGAGCATCTTGACGATGGTCTCGGCGGCGGCGATGGCCCGTGGGGGATCTTGCCGCAGCAGGACGTACACAGCGCCGCTGGCGTCGGCATCAGACGGCAGAGTGACGGACGCCGTCGATTGGGGGGCGGCTTGCTGGTGCATCGGGGCCGGTGGGGGCATCATCGGGGCCGATGTGGACGATCCCGTGGTCGTGCCTCCAATCGAGTTCATCGCTGCTCCTGCTTCTGTGGACGACGAAAACGTCGCCGCGTAGGGATTGAAGCCGAGTTGCGCATGGGCGCTCTCGAGTTCGCGAGCCTTGACCTCCTCGTTTGAGAGCGCCGGACCGCCCATGGCCGATGTAGGTGCTGCGGATGTCGCGGGGGCCAGTGGCGGTGGTACGGGAAGCGCCTCGAAATCGTTCTCCTGCTGCTCTTCGCGTTGGATCCGGGCGTTCCGAGCGGCATTCACGCGCTTGTCCCAGGCGTTGACCCGGGACTCTGCGGCCTTGGTCTGGCGATACGGACGAGGAAAACCATATATCAGTCATTCGCCTCGACAGTCGCGATTGATCCCGACAGTTCCTTCCAACCTGCATCTCCCGACGCCGCTGCTTCTCCTCCTCAGACACCGGCGGCGGTGTGCTCTTGACAAATGGGACCTAGCTCACCGTTTACAAACACACACCCCATGACCGCGTTTTCAGCATCCTGACTCAACACATCTCATGACACTCATCGTATGTCGGACCTTGATCCGCGAAGCCGACGCGGCCGGCGCTGTCCCCTCGACGCTGTCTCCGCCGCCACCGCCGCCCCCGAGGACGTTCCCCTCGCCCTTGAACGCCGTGCGCTTGTTCTGGAGCTTAGCCGCGGCCTGGTTCGCCGCCTGCTTGGCCTCGGTCGTCTTCTTCTTAAGCCAATCCATTGTCCTTTCGTTGTGTGAGTCAGTCAGTCTGTTTGTTTGACAACTTGCAGCTTTGTTCTTTTTGGGGGGTGAACCACTTTCACGAAAAAGAAATCGTTATGAAATTCGTTTAAACGATTATGGTACATACGGAATCGCCCATATTCGGTCAGCTCAAGCTCAAGCAACACAGTGAACACATCATGGCCTTCTGGCGTCCCGGGGAGCAGTTCCCGACGACGGGCACCGGGGCCGGGGCCGCGGGGGACGAGCGCCCGTCGCCGGCGAGCGCGGACGTCGAGGCCCCGAGCGTGCTCTTCAACCCCCACTTCCGCCTGCCGCTGTCGGCCCAGCGCCAGCAGCTCCCCGTGTTTCGCCACCGCCGGGAGATCCTCTACGCCGTCGAGCGCCACCGGACGACGATCCTCGTCGGGGCCACGGGCTCGGGCAAGACCACGCAGGTCCCGCAGTTCCTCCTGGAGGCCGGCTGGGCCGCCCGCCCGCGGCTCGTGGTCTGCACGCAGCCCCGGCGGATCGCCGCCCGCACCGTCGCCGAGCGTGTGGCCAAGGAAGTCGGTTGTCCACTGGGCCGGGAGGTGCGTGATGAGGGCGGCGTGCACGCTCGCTCGCTCGATGCATACGAGACTCACGTTGTTGGTATGATGTATCTATGTGTGTTCTTGTCCTTGACGTCGGCGCAGGTCGGCTACGCCGTGCGGTTCGAGGAGAAGTGGGATCCCGAGACCACGCGAATCAAGTTTTGCACCGATGGGATGCTCCTCCGGGAGACGATGGTCGATCCCTTGCTCTCGCGCTACTCGGTGATCATGCTCGTGCGTGGTGAAATCATCGAGCATTGGACAAAAACGACAGTATTGGATGAGTTACTCACAAATGGGGTTTGTTGTTATATTTCGACAGGACGAGGCCCATGAACGGAATCTCGAGACGGACGTCCTCCTCGGGCTGATCAAGAAGATCCAGCGCAAGCGCTCCGACCTCCGCGTCATCATCGCCTCCGCGACACTCCACGTTGACACATTTGTGCGCTTCTTCCAGGACAAGAGCAAGCGAAAGACTCCGAAGGAGGGTATCGCGGAAAATGAGATCGGAGATGTGATTGCCGTCTCGGTCGAAGGCCGACAGTACCCCGTGGATATCGAGTACCTTAAAGAGCCATGCGGAAACTACCTCCAGACGACCATCGAGACGGTCCTGGCCATTGACTCACGCGAGGGCGAGGGAGACGTCTTGGTCTTCCTCCCCGGCCAGGATGAGATTGATTTTGTTGTCCGCTCCTTGAACGACCACGCGCCAGCACATATCCTCGCACTGCCATTGTATGCGACTCTGCCCGTGCAAATGCAACAAAATGTTTTTCTCCCGGCCCCCCGGAAGATACGGCGCAAGGTGATCGTTGCAACGACGATCGCGGAAACGTCGGTCACGATTGAAGGTGTGGTTTTCGTCATCGACTCGCTCTTTGTCAAGCTCGCCTTCTTCAACCCATTCACTGGCGTCGAATCACTCATCACCACGACTGTCAGCAGGGCTGCTGCGAAGCAGCGCGCAGGTCGGGCTGGGAGAATGCAGCCCGGAAAATGCTTTCGCTTGTGCACGCAAGAACATTTCGAGACAAAGCTCCGGAAAGATACACTTCCCCAGATGCAACGGACGAACTTAGCCAGTGTGGCTCTTCATCTTCTGAGTATGGGCATTCAAGACCTCGCACACTTCGAATTTGTATCTCCACCGTGCCCCGAAGCGCTGATCAGGGCTCTGGAAGTGCTGCATTCATTGGGGGCAATTGATGAAAAATGTCAATTGATTGAGTCCGTTGGGACACAAATGGCTGAATTTCCCTTGGCACCAATGCTTGCCAGGGTACTTCTCTCGTCTGTTGAGTATGGTTGCACCGAGCAAATTCTGAGCATTGCAAGTGTGTTGTCCGTGGGCGATATTTTCGTCAGTGCACGAGGTTCCAAGGATCGACGAGCCAAGATCAGTGAGGCGATGGAAGCGTTTGCAGAACCAGAAGGGGACCAACTGACGTACTTGAAAGTCTATGATGAGTTTGTTGATCAAGGTAAAAAGCGGGAGTGGTGCGAAGAGAATATGCTGAATCACCAAGCACTTACACGGGCCAGTGAAATACGCCGGCACTTGAAGCGTTACGTCAAGCGGTTCCAGGTCGGATTGAATGACACGACACCATCAACTGTAGATCAAGATGATGACGATCGTGTGGCGATACTGAAATGCTTTGTGAGCGGGTTTTTCGCGAACGCGGCAAGACTTCATTCTGACGGGACATACAAGACAATTCGTGATGGTCGAACCGTTCAGATCCATCCGACGTCGGTCTTCTACTCCGCCGGGCGCCTGCCGGATTGGATTATCTTTCATCAGAGCGTTTTGACCACCGACGAGTACATTCGGGATATTTCGAAGATCGATCCACGGTGGCTCGTTGCCATTGCACCAGATTTCTATCGGACACGCGATGTGAGTGCGGCAGTGTCAGGTAGCTCAGGCGATCTCGGGTTGCCGAAATCCGCGCCACCACCGCCGAAAAGGGCAAAGGTGCAGACGTCGTCGTCCACAGCGGCACCAGTTGCTTCCGACGGGCGCATTCTCTTCCGAAAGCCGGCGGGGCGATCCAATGAGAGCAAGCCAAAACTTCCCGTCCATATCGGGAAGAGCAAAGGCGGGCTTCGCTCGCAATTCTGATCACACACTGACGCGGGATCATGTAGCCGAGGACGCACTCAATAAAGGTTCTTCGGCGAATGACGAAAGTGATCCTGCATCCGTGCCCTCGTACTCTCGCACACCCTCCTCAGAAAATGCGCTATAGTCTTGAAATGTTTCACCTTCATGGTGCTTGCTGAAGATCATCGCAATCTGGGCTCCGTATGCCGTGGCCCATGCGTGGGAGACACTTGGAATGCCGACGTGGATACCCCATCCTCGTGATTCGTCACCTTGGGCCTCAGCCCACACATGTAATCGACGTTCGTGGCACATTGTCGGCACGTAGTGAGCCATGAGCAGCACGATCGTCAGCACCAGTGCCTCCCATGCCCCATTTCCAAGCACGACGGTCGAGATTGACGGGCTGCTCAGCGGCACGGGCCCGAGATCCGGCGTTGACGCCCCCGGCGACTCTGTGACCATTAGCAGCAGCATCGCCTGTGACGCCCCACGGACGATCATGGCCAGGGCCAGCGAGGACTTGGCGGTCGTGAGCTTGTGCGTTGCTGTGCCCCGGACGACGAGGGGGCGCCCGTCGCGGGCAAACTCCCACAGCATGTGACCCGCGAGGGTCGTGCAGCGCAGCAACGAGGCCCCGAGGCCGATCCAGATCGCGGCCCAATAGGCCGTCTCGACATTGGCCATCCCCGCGCGCCTGGCGGCCTCGGGCATCGCGATCGTCGTTGCCGTGAGCAGCACCGAGAACACGACGAGCAACGACGCGAACGCCCCAAACACGACCATGAGCCACGGGTTGAGCGATGCGATTGCATGGGGCCAGTGGTGACGGTAGGCGACGTGGGCATCGACGAGCAGCACATAGGCCCCGAGCACCGCCACCAGTGTCGGCGGGACCCGCTCGAGCCAGCGGATGCATGTGGTCAGGGGCCCTCGTGAGGTCGTGGCGGCAAGGACGACAAGGACGACGACGATGCTGAGTCGCACCGCGGCCACGACGAGCCCCATGCCAAGCAGTGGAAGATGCCACAGCCCCACGAGGCTGCGCCAGCGTCGAGAGGCCCGGGGACAGGGACCAGATCGACGCAGCGCCCATAGCCGCCGGAGAACGAGGCCCACGAGGCCCCCGGAGACGAGCCCCATGGCCCCGAGGCCGAAGAGGGCCCCGGGTCGGTCGAGGCCGGGAACGAGGGCCCGCTCGGACACCCGGGGAACCCCCCAGGGCACCAGTAACGCACTTGATTGGAGCATCGCTGGCTTGGCCAATGTCAGCAGGCAGCACGTCGCCTCGTCACGGATTCGCCCACAACAGATACAGAAGGCCCCGCATCAAAAGACGGTAGGATGGTGATGACATTGGACCGTGCTTTGGAAAGCCAATGGATGAATGCCACGATGTTTGTAACAACTTTCTTGATTGGCTGAAAACCGCTTGATGGACACATTACTAGTCTTGTAGTGTCTGGGACGGCGGGGATGGTGAGCTCGCTGCCAAGCACCAGAAGTGCACGACATGATACTTTGGACCTACCGAGGGTTCGTGCGAACTTGAACAATGGTGTTCTGAGTGTGGGGAGCCGTCTTTCCCTCACGAAACTTGCACCCGTGCGTGACCAGCGTCAACAGTAAAACAAAAAACGAAAAAATTGCCACAGGCAACATGATACGGTATTGGTACTTTGAATCCGCACCCACACTCTCTGGGGATGATTCCGTCCCAACCAGATCATCGAAAAAGCGTGATCTAGTGATCATGGGTCGACATGCACTACCATATCCAAATGCCGTGCAGATTTTGAAGAAACCCTCACTGGAGCCCCATTCGGATTTCCCAGGTATTGGGACCCGAGACAGCTCATCCCTTGAAGAGAGCCTCACTGGGTGAAGAGGTGCCAGATTGTTTTCTGTGGCTCTGGCAGAGAAACAGGTCACCCCACCGTCTTGCCGTTTATCACGGAACATGGAACTGAGAGCGTTGTTGAGAATGATCATACATCCGACGCTCGAGTTTGGAACAGTGCCTGTCCTGACATTGTTCACTTTTCCTTCCAGCCTCCACTCGACGCAATTCCACCCGCCAAGTTATTCAAGCATGAAGGTGTTCTTGTGGATGATAGTCTTGATTCAGCTCTTTGTGCTCGCTACGATGATCGAGGCGCAGTGTGGCAAGTGCAACAGGTGCAACAATCGCTGTGACAAGATGCAAGGCCATTGCCACGATGCTGGTGGCGACGACTGCAACCTCTTGGGGATGGCCTGCCGAATTGCCTGCGCGGGAAGTCGTGACTGCTGGTGTTAATCAAGCTTAGTCGCGGTATTTCTTACTGCCCGAACTACAGGTCCAGTTTCCCCGCGCTCGAACTTCACACGTTCAGTTTCCAATGCGTAACAAAAAAATACATGGTATGCACTGTTGATGTTGCGCCTTGATCGAAAATCGAACGCTGTGAGGCAGTTGGTAACAATTTAGTTGCAAATCACAAATTAACCTTTCGCCTGGTCTCGGTACTCGAAGACTTCCGTCCTGACGTATACGGACCACATCGCATTCTTTGGGGACTCTTCTCACAGAATATGAGACCAGCGCCTGTTCTCATTTCCAACTGTCTGGTGCAAGTTCATGCTTCCCTTACAGGTTGATGCTCATTGTCACTTCGGCAAGAAACACGAACCCCAACACCCAAGCGCCAAAAGGGCAACCAGGTTTTCGCACCACCATGTTCTCTACGTGGGATCTCGTTCGCCCAACAATGTGGCACCCAATGTCAATGCTGGAGCAGTCGATGATGGACATTGATATGATGGCCAACCAAATGCTTGGCTCACGGTTCCCGATGAGTGAGTCGATGCTTGCGGCGCCAAGCAACCAAGAAGACGATGAATTTTTCAAGGATCTTCCCGTTACCGAGCGCGAACAAGAACCAACTCCCAAGCAGCCGGAGGCTGAACGCGAGGGCACGCGGGCATTTTCGTCATATTCATTCAGCAATTCGTCAGTGGTTGATGATCAAGGCCGTCGAATTGTAAGCACGCGCCGGCGATATGAAGACTCGACTGGGCGACTCAAGGCAACACATGAGCGTGAAGTGAGTGGACGTCGACTCAAGCATGTTTGGAATCGCCAGGGCAAGGAGGATAGTGGTGAACACCATACAATTTGCTCAAGTGGCACCGCGGAGGAATTTGAGAAGATGTGGTCGCAGACTCCATTCGGTCTTGCTCAAGAGAAACGCCAGAAGGAACTCAAAGAGAAAGGTGAGACTGCGGCATGCCCCACCGGTAAATCGACCGGCGGACAAAAGGAGCAGAGCCAATCGCAGGGGCAAAAGACTGCCACGCGTCAAACAGCCGAACAGAGCTCGACCGAGCCAATGGAGCCTTGATTGACCCCGACTCCATGACAGAAGGGTTTGTGATTTGGATTTGGATTGCATTCTTGTTTTTACGATTTGCGTAGCATTGATGAAGTGACCGATGAATGGTGAGGTCCACACATTGCATTTTCGATTTGGAAGTGCCAAGGAATTGGCTTATTGAAGAAGGCACCCTGCCCACTCGTATGCTTGCAGGATCTTTGGTAATAGTCTTTGACTTTTTGTTGTTGTCCATTTCTCGTCGTGATTTCATCATCCAATTCATGAGCCAATTCCCCCCGCGATGAAAGCGAGAACCGTTGACCAAATCTCCACTGCATGTGTGCGAGCCACGACAACGCCGCCTTCTCGATCCACTGTTGGCGCGCACCGCCGATGATTCTCAGATTTGCATGCTCCTTGTTGATCACCTGGCTGGAGGTATACTCTCAATGCTCTCTGCCAATAACCGTAACCATACCCCCCCTTCCTTCACTCGACATCTGCTTGGCGACCTTTGGAGCTTGCTCTCTTGATGGCCCTTGAACCGGCGGGGCCGTGTTCCTTTGGTTCATTCGCTAGGCGCGCCCAACGGCGGCGCCCCCCCGACGCTTCGCTCTCGGCAAGTCACTCACAACCTTCACCCACGCCGACTCGCCGACTCGGGGGTCGCGGTGCATCGACGCTCACGACCGGCGCCGGCGGCTTGCTTGCTTCCCTTTTGTCCCGCCGCGGGTCCAAACTAGATCTGGATCTGCGTCACTCACGTTGTCGTCGACACCGGGCCCACGAGTTGGTGCTGGCTGACAACGTGGCCGCGTGCGTGAGTGGATTGCGGTGATCTCGTTCGCGTCGTCATCCGCCATCTTTGGGAATCCCCCACCCACAACAGCAACAACAACAGCAACAACAAGCGTCAAGCGCGTGGTGGTGGTGGTTGGGCGATCCACATTTGTCTGTCCCGAGCCGCATCCCATTTCTGAGCGCGCGTCGTGGGCGGCGGCCAACATTATAAACGGCACCGGTGGGGTCGGAAGGGGTATCCGACTATTCCTGCCCACGCGTGCGTGCGTGCGTCCAAGGGGGGAGACGGGGGAAAGCTCGTCGAACGGACTGGGGGTCGTGGCTGACTGCCTGACTCGGAAGGCCAGTTTGGACGCGGGTCGCAACGATTCGGGGGCGCAAGTGGGTGTGACCAAACGCCCCGCCGGCCACGTGGGGAGATTTGTTTCAAGGGCCCTTGTGTCCGCGTTCGCTGACGCTCTTGTGCGGCGGACGGTGACGTGGCCATTGGCGCTTTTGCCCTCCACGAAGTGGCGCCGCTTCCTGGTTCAATCACCGAAGGAGCATGGGGTTCCCCTTTCGCAGCCTCTCGTTCCAGCGCCTCGGGCCCAAGCGCAAGATGAGCGGCGCCACGTCGACGACGGGTGTCATCCCAGCGCTTGGCGATCCCTATGCCGCTATCGCGACCATGGAGCACGCGGTTCGACTCGATGACGACAAGAACAAGTCGGAGGTGCTGCTCAAGGGCCCCATCAATGGCGGTGGCGGCAACAATATTGGGGGCAGCGGCGCGGCGACCAGCACGACCAAGTGGTTTTGCGGGCTCTGCAGGACCGTCGACGTCCGCGAGGTCGTGGCGTTTGTCATTTGGGAGGCCCTCACGGTGCTCATCGCCGTCCTTGGGGTCGGCAACTGGGTCTTTTTCTTCCGCTTCGTCGTCGAGCCCATGGAACAGGGCGCGCGGCTCCGCAATGGTGCCTTGTGGGCCACGTGGGGGGTGCTCTTGTACCACCTCCGCTCGCAGATGCGGGCGCGGTGTGGGTCGCACATGGGCTCCCTCGCGGACCACGCCGAGATCTTTGTCGCCACGTCCATGGCCATGGTCTTCTCGACCAACATTGCGTTCTACCTCCATGAGCCCTCGTCGACGCCGCTCAAGGATCTCGGGTTCATGCTCATCCCGGCACAATCCGAGCATTCCCGGTGGCGACCCCTGAGCGACCTCATGACGGCGCTCTTGCCGATCTTCTTCATGGTCCAGAGCTACCTGATGACCCGCGAGAACCGGTGCCGGGTCATGTCGACGTTCTTCCGCGTGGCGACGGTCTCGTACGCTCTGCGGATGCTGACCGTGTCTCTGACGTCTCTTCCCGGCCCCGCCCCGCATTGTCGCCCTGGAAGCCCCCTATACGCCCCACCCGAATCGTGGATTGACGTCGTCACCCGCGTTGGGCCCATGTATGGCAAGTTTTACTCGTGTGGGGATCTCATCTTCAGTGGGCACATGGCCTACACCAACACGGCCATGCTCTTGTACCTCCGAACCCTCGATCGGTACTTTGTGCGATTCTCCCGACTCCGGTGGGCACTTGGGGGGCTCTATCTCGTGACCCTCGCGGTCTTGTGCGTCGCGGGGCGGAAACACTACACGGTGGACATCGTCCTGGGGCTGATCATCTCGACGCTCGTCTACTTTCACTTTGAGCACAGTTGGATCCCCGTGTGCCTGCAACACCCAGAGGCCTATGCCCTTCACGTCGCTCGACAAACGGCCAACCGGCGGAGTGGCTGCTCGACCCAGCGCCGGAAATCCGACTTGGACTTTTACGATCTCGAGGCCGCGAGCGGCCTCGGGTTCATGGGCGACGATGACCAGCACGGCAAAGGGCAGCGGATCGTGATCGTCGAGCCGGATGACGTGGAGACGCAGTTGCTTCTCTATCGGTCGACCAAGGGCCTTGTGGAGATGGCGCCCACGTGAAGTTATCTGTTGAACATGTATTGATTGAGATTTTGACGGCAACGCATACACAACAACATCCATTGTTTTTGATGTCCACACACACACAAAAGCCGGTCACGGGTCAAGGGCGTCAGCAGTAGTAGAACGGCCCCATGGCAAAGCCAAGTCCGCACCCACCACCATACAGACCCGCGCCGTACAAGTTCCAGTAGCTCAACGGGTAGCGCCAGCCGAAGCCCCAGCCCGGGCCCCACAGGCCCCACTGCTCGTGCTTCTTGTTGGCATCGGCCTCGCCTTCCTTGGGGTACGCAAATGCCACGCGGACTTGGGCCTCGTCCGAGTCGGTGCTCGTCGCCTCCGTCGGCTTCGACTTCGTCATATCCACAGCGGACGCCGGGAGGATCGCATCTGCCACCTTGGCCCCGCTCATCAGCGTCACACGATCATTCTGCGTCGGCGCGAGGGTGCTCCGGGCGATGTTGACCTGGTTGTCGCTGAACGCGATGTTCTTGTTGACGATTCCCGTCGGCTGGCGGAGAATGTCCTTGGTCCCGATCATCACCACGATCCCCCGTGGGGTCTGCGACTGGATCATTTGCTCCTGCTGCATCTCCTTCTCCCCGACGGCGTCGACAAAGTCCGCGATGCGCTTGGCGAGTGTCGCTTGGTCGCCGCCCTTGGCCGCCACGACCGCCGACGCCTTCGTCTGCAACGTCGCATCGCCCTTGGGCGTCGACACGGCCCGCAGCACGTTCTTCGTCAGCACCGCCGACCCGGCGTCCACGTCCAGGGCCTCCTGCACGCGCTTGCGCATCGCCAGGCGGTCGCTCTGGGTGAACACCAAGTTGCTCCGGGAGATGAAGATGTTGTTGTCCGTGGCCAGCGTGTTCTTGTTGATCAGCGCCGTTGGGCGATTGAGGAAATCCTTGGAGGCGATGCGGATGTCCATCGCGCTGGGCGACACGTCCATCGGGCGACGCTGCGCGCCAATGACATTCACGCGGGCGCGGGGGTCCATCTTCTTCGGCGTCGCGTGCATCGTCATGAGCGTCGGCTCCTCGTGGGCGCCAATGACATTGACGTCCACGGCAAGCGCAGTGGTGGCGGTGGCGAGCGCAGCGATGACAACGGCGATCTTCATGGTGGTGGGGCTTGTGCTTGAGGCTGTATGACGTCGAATGAGCCCCAGTGGGATCGACTCCCCGCCCATTGGGGCCACCATGAGCCGCAGTCTTCAGCCCAGATAACGGCCTACAGCGCCATTCTCGGAGATTCCTCGTCCCCGTGCTTACCGGGCGTGTTTCGCCGACCAGCGCAGGGGCAATTCTCCATGCGCGTAACTTGCCATGAATCATCATTGCCGATGGCTACATCAAGGTCTCAGATGTATAGCATCAGACTCAGATGCTGCCTCCCCTTCCCCTTATGCGGTCTGAACCGGTTCAGCCATCGAACCGGCTCGGTTCCGACAGTGACTAGGGCTGCATCAAATATTGGCCCC
>JAADYI010000142.1:0-28738 GCA_023338185.1 Lagenidium sp. CBS 127285
CCCCCCCCCCCCCGCCGACTCATTACTCATTTCACACCCATCCTCAGACCTCACAAGCAGCTCGTGAAGAAACCGTTCGGTCGCTCCGCAGTCGGTTAGCTCTCGGGCTCAGCACCGCGACAACCACTTGAAGCATGTGACAGTGATTCATCTTTAAAATTGATTGCATTAATTTTGATAAACGATTGTGTGGACAACACCCCCAGTCATGTGGTCAATTGGTTGTGCTGTGATCTCCGCATCATCATGTCCACCAGCGATCACAATGTCACGGAGACGGCTCTAGATGCCGCCAAATGCAAGCTGTGCGTATAACAGATCCATCAATCTATCCGACAATCAACATTTCCACGCGCTGACGGTGTATGCGCAGGTCCGCTGTCACGCAAGGCTACTTCCAAGATGATTTTGTCTCCCACTTCGTACCCAAGCCAACGAGACGCACTCCATTGGTATGTGATAATCAGAGAGAAATTTTTGACGTTGATAAGGGCTCTAAGGGCATGGTCATTGTCATAGATCCATCGCGGTTACTATCTGCGGCATCTTGCTATCGAGGATCTCGTGGCGCGATTTCTCGCAACGTATGAAACCAGTAGATCTGTGCAGATTGTATCACTTGGCGCGGGATTTGACACTCTCTACTTCCGACTCGTTCAACGCCGCACGCCGAAACTCAACTTCATCGAGGTTGATTGTGACGCAATTTCCGGAGAGAAGAAGCAGACAATCAAAAAGGACGAGACCTCATTGATCGATGCGGAGTTGCATCCGAAATCGAATTATCAACCAAATCTTGCCAGAGTTTTGCTGACGAGCGCTGTTGACGCCCTCGACACCCGGTATGCGCTTATTTCGTGTGATCTCGGTGACATTGAAGGCTTGAAGAATGCCTTGGATTCGGTCCATGTCGATCGCGCAACCCCAACGCTTGTTATCGCTGAATGTGTATTGGTAAGTTTGCGGTCATGAACGATATTTACTAGAGTGTCTTACATGTGTCCCTAGTCATACTTGGAGCCGTCGAAGGGAACGAATTTGCTGCAATGGTTATCTTCGTACTTCATTGATAACACGACCGTGATCTACGATCCTATCTCACTTGAGGACGCATTCGGTGAAACGCTTCAGACATACTTTGGTATCAAGGGTTGTGAGTTGCGCTCAAACAGGAATTTTCAGACCCCTATGGATCAGATTGATCGTTTTTTGCGTTTTGCGAGCTGGAAATCTTTTCGTCTCATCGATATGAATGCAGTGTATGACGCATGTACCACGCCGGACGAGAAGAAACGCATTCAAGCGATTGAAGTGTTTGATGAATACACCGACTGGTCAATGTGCAATGCACACTATGCCATCACAATTGCAATCAAGCACCCTGACTCAACAAGTGCTGCAACATCCCATTGGTCTGATTTCTTTTGCAAATCTAGGGGGATCACCGCCGAAAACCTTTGTGGCCTCAACCTCGACGAGTCACTGGTAATCCGCACATTTCAACCTCAAGATCTCAAGCAAGTACAAGCTCTGTTCCAGGCTAGCCATCTTGAATATGCCTGCAAGGCTGTAAAGAAGTTTGTCTTCAATCGCGTTCGCACGGGGGATCTTTCGAATGTTGCGTATTCATTCCTCTCACACCCTCGCAGCCACTTTTGGGTCGTGGAGACTAGCGCTCGTCAAGTTATTGCTTGCATTGGCGTCAAGCCAACGTGTGAGACCACCAAAGTTGCCGAATTGTGTCGTCTGAGCGTTCATAAAGATTGGCGCCGTCGTGGATTGGCATCGTTATTGCTCGCAACACTAGAGAGTTACGCTTTGTCTGTGGGATACTCAGCTGTTGTGCTCGAAACAATCGAGTCTATGTCCACCGCGCAGGCGTTCTACGCTTCCCGTGGATATTCTGAAGCCCCTGCGAGAAAAAAATACTCAACTTTCACCCTTGTGAGCTTCTTCAAGTCGCTAGAGTAGTTCAGACAGACAGGATCCTTGCATGCTACGTGTATTAGGCAAGTCTATTAAGTGAATAGACCAAGAGGATCATGCACCAGACTGGTGCATGTTTGACAGGCTTTTCAAAGCACCAAACATGCGACAGTCCATTGCAGAATCCCCTCAAAGATCCTCCTCCTGCGCGAATGGGTGGGGTACTCGCTCGATCATGTGACGATCGAGGAGCTGGTTGGCACTCATGCCACGGGCATCCCACAACGCGACTTGGCCGAGCTTCGGGGATCTGCGGTCTTGGTGGAACCGCCGCCGCCATAGACTGTCCTGGTCCTTGTCGTCTTGCTGGAATGACGGGTGCGAGTGATACAATTCACAATCGCCACCATCCGTCATCTTCGTGTCTTGATCGGTGTCGACAGGATCTGCGAGACGAAGCGCTTGAGCCTCTCGCTCAATCTCGTCCTGATTGCTTCGATACTGCCGAGCTGATGAAGCGGGATGATGCATCCCAAACGTCTCTGGCGAGGTCGTGGAGTCGAAAGCGTTGTATATTCCGTGGCCGACCGAATCCGGCCCGACCGGTTTGACTTTGGCGGGGACTGTCATTGTCCACCCAGTCAGACCTGATGGGCCACGATGAAACGATGCTGGGTGTGGGTATGACGGCTGCTGCTGCTCCTGCTGGTGTTTCTGGAGAAACCGCTGATGCTCCTTGCGAAAGCGGTATGACACTTTCCGCGCTCGGTCTCGGGGCTCAGATTCGCCTTGATCATTGGGCCCAATCACCATTCTCATGGCAGGATGAGCGGTGACCATGGTCGGCTCGGGCGAGATGACCGTGGTGTGATCCATACGAAAGCGTCCACGCTGTTGCTGTCGAAAGCGCTCAACATCCTCGGCGCTTGTCGCGGTCCATTGCGGCATCATGCTCTTCGGCGCGGGTGGTCGATCAATCCTGGCAAATGCGTGTGTGAATGATGGAGACAGTTGAAGTTTTATGCCGATGAAGCGACGAGGGGTACTATTCTGGCATTCTCACACAAAGAAGAGCAACAATCGTCGAAAGAGCACTCAACTGCCATCACAACGTTAGAATTGTACCCCCTCGCCATCACTGTCGTTGCTGGCTCCGGCCACAAAGACATGGGAACCTTTCCCGAACATGCAACGTGCTGCTGTTGCCGGACTCCTGCATCAGGCACCGGTACCGTACCGCTTCGCCGACAGCGTTGTCGTGGCTGATACCACCCGCAATTCATGACGAGATAGAATGCTCAATTCCATTATCAAGGTACATCATGACTCAATCAAGCATCATATCCTTTGGAGCTATCAAGACCCAGTGAACATGGACTCCATAACTCACTGGCACACGTGGATCATGCATGAATCGCCACCTTCTTTGGCATCTATTCCTGTAAGGAGGTCCTAACACTCGCCGCGGGGCTTCCGTTCCATGCCAACGGTACACTGCCGTTGAGAGCCATCAGACCCGTTGATCGCTTGAACGCTCTCTCTCTCTCTGTCTCTCGAGAACTCAACCCCCAATCGCACAGTGATCCACGCGACCTGCACAGATCGGGACAGTGTAACCAGGTCCCACAAACAGGTTCAACCTGTCATAACCAATACGGTGTCTTGTCCCACACTGAAGCCTCCTGAGCTGATTGTACACTTGGCGATTCCGATTCATCGCTGAAGCTGATCACCCTGGCCAAGGTTTATTCTTGGCTTCGGTTACGGCGCCTTTGGAATTCGTTCTTTCCGCCATCGGGGATCTCTTGGGACGAAGAACAACCACCGCCTCTGCCCTTCGTGAGCGACGCTTGGGACCCCGTGTGAGCGTGGTGGCATTCCTGAGGCTCTCGCGCCCCGAAGCCATCTCTGCCGCCACCGCCTCCTTGTCAGCGCCCTCGTGCCAAGTCGGCCAAGTTCACCGTAGTAACAGACAATGAGCAGCGCCAACCCCTTCCAGGTAACTCGCCCGCCGATGAAGTTGCACGTGCATGAGGGCGGGGCACGGATCTCACACATTGGTACTGCGTAGGACCCCGCGGTGCTCAATGCCCGCTCGCCCAATGCGGCGATTACCTTGGATCCGTCGCAGGTGAACATGGCGATGCCCCCCGCGGCCTCGCCGGCATCATACCAGCAACCAGCGATCAACACCGGCGTCCCGCCATCGCCCAATCCGCTTGGCGTCCCCGCACCAGGAAAGCCACAACACAACCTCATGGATGAGATTGGCTCCTCCATCAAGGCGACAAACAGCACAACCATCCTCCGAGTCATGCGCACAGTGAACCTCTTGCTGGCCGTCGCGACGGTCGTCGCTGGGCTCTTGGCGTGGATCTTTGGGCGCGTCGATAGTTTCCAAAAGGTTATTGCGGGCATCTACATCATGTACGTTGTCCATGTTTCGCGAAGAACACACAACCTCGGGTGTGTGCTCACAAACTGCTCCTTTGCTGTGGTGGCTACAGTATGTTTGGCTTCTTGCTCCTGGCGTTTGAGCTGCGCACGGACAAGATTGACCGCATTTTCCGCCTCAACTTTGGTTTCATGTATGGCGACAAGACACGGACGATCTTTTTGCTCTTGTACGTTCCGCCGTGCCGATATGTTTCATCATTCAGGCTCTAATGCAGCTTGCGATCGTGCACAGTATGGCAATTTGGCCGCTGTCGATGGGCAACTTCTGGCTCACGATCCTCGATGCGGCCTTACTCTTCATCAATGCCTTCTTCAACTACTTCGTCATCTCCCAGCACCCGGCATTCAACCACACGCAGCAGGCCGCCGCACCCCAGCCGCCGCAGCCACAAGGTGGTAGCTTCAACGTCTAGGCAGACACAGCGATCACTCAACTCACTGAACGCGTTGGCCATCAAAATATGATGCGTGGATGCCACTCCTATCTTGAACGGGAACAGCCCTCATATATCTATTGCTTTCGCTTCATTCTTCGTCGACGTGGATCATCACAGTCTACACTCCATCGAATGCTCTTCTCACTGCCTTAGGTGATGCAGTGATTGGTGTGCCGCATTATCAACCAACTCTCCTGAGCTCTCAACTTGAGAGTGAGATGGCTTCTGAGTCTCAAGGTTGTCCTAATTTAGATCCAAGTATACATTCGTATACCAACCATGCGTGTCTTGCTGCTTTCGCGATTTTAATCTCGAAAGCTTTAAAAAACATAACCCTAAAGCAACAAAAAACCGATTGAAACTGGTATTCAACGGATGTCGTCATTCCCTGTTGAGGGGTGTTGTGGGGGACGGACACAGCCACAACGAGAGGGAAACACGTAGCTGCTGTGGACCGCCGACTGCCGATCGCTTCCTCGATCGCCCGCCGCGGCCCTCGCCTCGTCCCCCCACTCCCCCCTTTATCCCTCGCTCACTGACCTCGTGACAAGGGACGCACCCGCCTCTCCGCCTCTCTGCCTCTGAACGCCGCGTCTTCCGAGCGTTCGCTACGGAACGTTGTCGTGTTCGAGAATGGCCCGAGCTGCGGATGCCACCACCGCGCCCTCGTGGACGGGCAAGTCGATCCGCCGGCTCTCGCTCCACCGCCGCCGGGCGAACCCCTTCAACTGGGGCTACGGCCTCGAGCACCTGCCGTTCCTCGTGCTCTATGCCTTTGCGATTTACCACTGCGTCTTGACCATTGGCGAGCCCTACGCGCAGGCAATCAAGGAACTCGAGGAGGCCGGTGTGCTGCTCCCCGGTGCCAACCCCGCAGCGACCGCCGACGATGGGGCGCTCTCGGGGCTCGCTGCGGCGTCCTTGTCCCAAGGGGTCGTCCGCGAGGACGTCGTGAGCCCCGTGAACTACACGAGCCTCGGGGACCAGGACGAGGGCGGCCCGCCGCTGCCGAACCCGTTCCTCCCGGCGATTGTCCCCCTGCTCTACCTCCTCGGCACGACGACATCGCACATCCTCATGCTCCTGCTCCAGGTCTGGTCTGTGCGGGTGCTGGGTCTGATCAAGTACGCGCCAGTGAGTTCGCTCGCCCAGGCCACGTTTGTCATGGTCGTCCCTCGGAGTTTTAAGGGCAAGAGCAGCATCATCAAGCTGGAGACTGGAAACGATGGTCGGCCATTCTTCATGTTCCAAAAGCACAAGTACATCGCCGTCGTCGATGCCAATGACAAGGGTGTCGTATTCGAGAAACTACGGGCCCCAACCGATTTGCCCGTGAAGAGCTATGTTACTGCACAGGGTCTCACGAGTGATAGCGCCGTGAACCAGCAACTCGAGCTCTTCGGGAAGAACGAGTTCAGCATCCCCCAACCAAACTTTGTTGATATGTTCAAGCAACAATTGCTTGAGCCCCTGACGGTGTTCCAGGTGTTCAGCGTCTGCTTGTATATGCTCGATGAGTACTGGCAATACTCGCTGTTTACGCTTGCAATGATCTTGATGTTCGAAGGAGTCACGGTGTTCAGTCGCTTGAAGAATCTTCAGACGTTGCGTGGTATGGGCAACCAAGCGCGCGAAGTCTACGTCTATCGCAAAAAATCCTGGACCAAAATCAGCTCCGATCAGCTGGTTCCTGGCGATATTATGTCCATCAAGCGAGAAACTGAAGGTGAGAATCCAGACAACTCGGTTCCATGCGACTGCTTGCTGCTGGAAGGTTCTGCCGTGATGAACGAGGCCACTCTTACTGGTGAGAGCGTGCCTCAAATGAAGGAAGCAATTGGTGCGAAGATGAATGAACAGGATCTTGCCGAGTCCCTTGACATGAAGTCGGGTCACAAGGTCCATCTGCTTTTTGGCGGCACCACGATCATGCAGAGCGACAATTCTGGTGCGAAGGCTGGAGGTGAGGGGCTGCACCCTATCCTCACACGTTCGAAGTCTCAAGCACAAATTGAAGCCAAAAAAATTCCTGTTGCTCCCGATGGAGGATGCACGGCTTACGTTCTGCGAACGGGATTTTCCTCCTCTCAGGGTAAGCTCGTCCGAATGATCGAATTCTCCAGTGGCAAAGTGACCGGTAGCTCCTGGGATGCATACGGTCTCGTTTTCTTGCTCATGGTGTTCGCAGTAATGTCGTCTGGTTACGTGCTTCGTCATGGTATCGCTCAGAAGGGCAAGATTACGTTTGAACTTCTGCTGCGATGTGTGCTCATTATCACCAGCGTGATTCCTGCGG
Source organism: Lagenidium sp. CBS 127285 (assembly GCA_023338185.1). Taxonomy (NCBI): domain Eukaryota; phylum Oomycota; class Peronosporomycetes; order Pythiales; family Pythiaceae; genus Lagenidium; species Lagenidium sp. CBS 127285. The sequence goes on from JAADYI010000142.1 coordinate 7,117, forward strand.
AGCTGCCGATGCAGACTGCAATGGCCGTAAACTCAGCATTATTGTCTCTTGTCAAGCTGTCAATCTTTTGCACAGAACCTTTCCGTATTTCCTTGGCTGGCAAGGTAGATATTTGTTTGTTCGACAAAACCGGAACGCTTACTACGGACCAGCTCACCGCGGTTGGGGTCGTTTGTGAAGACCTTTCGGGGACGAGCTCGACAACAATTCCAGCCGACAAGGTTGTACCTCACGTTCCAATGATTGCATCCAACATCAATGCAAGCCTTGTCCTTGCTGGCTGCCAGTCTCTGGTTCAAATTGATGGTAAAATGGTGGGAGATCCGGTCGAGGAAGCCTCAATTCGTGCGATCGATTTTACGTTCGACGCTGCGACAAAGCGATGCCACGTCAACCAGAATCTCGAGCGTGCCAGCGAACGCCGCTGGGGCCCTGGTATCCAGCAAAAGGATGTCTACGTCCACATCGTTCATCGTAACCATTTTGCCTCAAAGTTGCAGCGAATGAGTGTCATCGCCAAGGTGAACCTTGGTGAACGTGGCCAACGTTACCGTTCATTGGTGAAAGGAAGCCCAGAAGCAATCTCGAATTTACTTCGACCAAATGCAGTCCCTGCATGGTACTGGCCAACATACCAGAGTCTGGCACGTCGTGGTATGCGGGTACTTGCTCTTGCGTACAAAGATCTTGACGGAAAGCCTTCCGATTTGGAAATCGCACAGAAGCCTCGAAGCTGGGCAGAATCTGACCTCGAATTTGCCGGGTTTGCTGTCTTCCAGTGTCTGGTTCGCAAAGACAGCGGTGACATTATTCAGAAGTTGAAAGACAGTTCTCACCAAGTGTCAATGATCACTGGCGACGCGACACTTACGGCAGTTCATGTGTCGAAGGAGGTCAACATCATTACTCGTCCTGCTTTAATTCTGAGCGAAAAGTCTGCTGATGAGCCATCTCAAGGACTTATGTGGACCCGTGCTGAAGATGACAGCGTCGTGGTTGAGTACTCGAGCAAGGACATCAGCGTGCTGGTGAAAAAATACGACTTGTGCGTGAATGGCAAAACTCTCATTGCTGCTGGGGAAGTGGACGATGTAATTTGGTCGAAGCTCGCTCACATCCGCGTCTTTGCTCGAATGACGCCTGAGTTGAAGGAGAAGGTTCTGACTTGCTTGAAAAAGGTTGGCCATCATACTCTCATGTGTGGTGACGGTGGAAACGATGTTGGTGCATTAAAACAGGCGCACATTGGTGTTGCCCTTCTCGGTGGATTTGGATCTGCTAACGCGGACAAAAGTATCACTGGCCTGTCGAAATATAAGAAAGGGGGATCAACAACGAAGAAGGCAACTCGAGAGGATTTAATGAAACTTCACGCATCGGCTTTGAAGAAGCGTCTAGTTCAGAAACCCAGCATTGACATCTCGGCCTGCCGGGAGAAAAAAGACTACGTCGACCTAATTCTGAAGATTGAAAAACAAGAAGAGGATGAAGCCAAACGCAAGAAGCTGCTTGCGATGACCGGAGGCAACAAGAATAAGCCAAAACCGATTCAGTTAATGTCGAAGGACGAGCGCGCCGAATACATGCGAAAGAAGAACGAAGAAATCGAAGCAGATGTCCGCGCCCGCGAAGCTCGTGGAGAATCGTTTGCTCGAATCAAGGCCGTTGCTGCGTTTGCAAAACGTGAAGCAGAGTTGAACAAGAAATTGCAGGGAGAACGGACGGGAGCGAAGGGTTTCGCTAACTTTGCGAACAACGCGGCGATGGCACAGTACATGGATGATTTTGAAGATGGTGAAGTTCCGATGGTGAAGCTTGGTGACGCATCGATTGCGTCTCCTTTTACCTCGCGTGCTCCATCTATCAAGGGTTGTGTAGATATCATTCGTCAGGGACGTTGCGCATTGGTCACGACTATGCAGATGTATCAAATCCTGGCCGTCAATTGCCTGATTAGCTCATACTCGCTGTCGGTGTTGTACTTGGACAAGGTCAAGTATGCAAACTCCCAACTTATGGCACTGGGGATGATCTCGACTGTTGCAAGCATCACGTTAAGCCGTGCAACTCCTTTGGAAACTCTGTCTCCAGTTCGCCCGTTAACGTCGATTTTCCATCCTGCCCTTTTCTCGAGTCTTGTCGGTCAATTTGCGCTGCATTTGGGATGCATGATCTACCTAACCGAGCTTGCCAAAGAGTACACTCCAGCAGGTGACAATACCCATTCGAAGCCAGGCGAGTTCAAGCCGAACGTGATGAGTACTGTCATCTTTTTGATCAACGGAGTCCAAACTGTCAGTGTTTGTGCGGTTAACTACAAGGGGCGACCGTTTATGAAGAGTATGACAGAGAATCCAGGCTTGTTATACTCACTTGGACTGAGCATTGTGGGAGTATTCCTTCTGTGTACGGAGGCGATGCCGCTCTTCAACAAGGTGCTTCAAATCGTACCAATGCCGGACCCACGTTTCGCTCGATTGCTCACGGGTATGCTGACACTCGACGTACTTGGTGCGTTTGTTTGGGACCAGCTTTGTCTCTTAATCTTCGCACCGAAAATTTTCTTTGCTTGCATCAAGAGCATGACTTTCAAGGATGTTCGTCAACTGGTGAAGATGGGAATCGTTTCGATGATCATCATTTACATCGTCGCGAACATTGATTACGATGAGATTGAGCGTCAGCAGAAGCTGCTTGAAGAACAACAGAATGCTGCTGCGGCTCCGGTGAGCTCGTCGCATGGCCCGCTGTAATCGCCCCCCAGTAGCTACATAGAAGGCAGTGGAGCCATTTTAGATGATTCTTGCCTAATCAATCAATACATCTGCTCCCACTCACAACTCGCACCTTTGAACGTATGACAGTCGCCATCGCAATCTCACAACCATACCTGGAAACAGATTAGAGTGGAATCACAACAGGAAAGCTCTCCTCGCGTAGCCATCCTTGTATTCGCAATCTTTATAGTCCACAGACATCTTACAACTAGCGCCTTCTACGTCATACCAGCCTTCGCATCACCATAACCACTCCAATGCAGGAGTTGACACAGCGGTGTCGGGGTAAACTTGCTCGGACGATGAAATGACACGGCGTAAAATGCATTCTCGAACGCCGAGATTACCCGAGCGATAGCAAACGCCCCTGCGGCTGCATTGTGCTGGCCATCCTGGTACACTGGATCGTCGATGACCAACTGAGGCATTAGAAGCGATGTACCACCGGCCGTTAAGCCAACGTCGAGGAAATACTCGCCAAACGCTTCGGCCTTCAGCGAGATCCCCGTGGTCGCGTAGCTGAAGATGGTCCCATAAAACTCGAGAAAGTCAATCAGCAGCTGACCAACGTCCGTGCCGGAGTAGTTTGTGGCGGCTTGTCGTTCGACGAGATAAAACGCCATCAACGCCACGCAATAGGAGCTCAGTCCACCTGTGAAGGCATTGTTCAGGCCCTTCTCTCGAAGAAATTGCTTGAGGATCATGATCAACGGATGCAGCACGGGGATGGCCGTAATGTACTCGCGGACAAGGATGCTGGCTTCGATGCCCAGCCTCGTGTGCACATTCTCCATGGAAATGTCCACGCGGAGGTCGCTCTCCGCGAGCACGAGCTTGGCCACCGGGACCTTGGCACTCGGGACGACCTCGATCTGCTTCACCCACGGCTGTTTCCGGAGGCTCTGCGCAATCTGCTCGAGCTCGCGGATGCCCTGAACGAATCGCCGTTTGTCCGGGGTCATCGATCCCCCCGCTGCGGAGGCGGGGATGCCCATGACCACCACGTCCACATCACTCGACGGCAGCCAGAGGCCGCTGGCAAAGGACCCAAAGCACGTCACCGTCGCCTCGGGCCAGATCGCCTGCACACAGACCGAGAGATGCCAGATCGCGTCCTCGATGGCCTCGTGGCCGTTCCCAATGACCGCCTGCGTGTACTCGCAATACCGGAGCATCTCATGACCGAGCCTATGGGGGGGCCACGTCACATCATCAGCCTCCATGCGGCATAAAACGTTGAGGCACAGAAGAGCGGGCTCGACGATCGACACACAAACACCACGCACCTTGTCGCAATGGGGATCTCCGTGTCATTGGCATACGACAGGGTATCGAGCCACGCGGGCGTCGGCACCGACGATGGTTCAGATGGTGACGCCGTTGCGGGGTTGACCCCGCTGCTGCTCCGTTTCCGACTCACAGGCGTTCCTGCGGACTTGGTCGGAGGCGATAACTTGGCGCCGCGGCTACTGTTACTGCTACTGCTGCTCTCGTTACCGGGCGCGCTCGCAGCGGGCGTGACTGGCGCCGCCAGCATCCTCTGCGAGAGGGACCCGTCGCGCATCGGAGTCGGCCGCATGATACGCGCAAAGTTGCTGAGCTTGATGTGAATGCGTCGGACCTGCTCGCATACCCTGTGGAAACAGCTACCCGGACATACGAGCCTGTGTTGTGTGATTTGTACCATCCTTGTGGTCCATCAAGTTCAGAGTTGGCACAGTCCGTCCCCGAAAGGACACACAACCCAGCAGCTCGGATCGCCGGATCGGGTCCCAAGTTGGCGACCCAACCCCACTGCTCGTCCCATTGACGTCAGCGACATGCTGCACTGGGGCCGTCTGCTGGGGATCGCGGTGGCGACCGCGCGGTCAGTCCGCGCGGCGGCGACGCCGCTCACGTGTCCGCTCGAGATCCCCGCGACCACGCTGACCATGGACTGCAGCGCCCACTGCCCGAATGTCCTCTCGCCCTGTCTGTACCATGCCAAGGCCGATAGCTGCAAGGCTGCGGTCGAGGCTGAGGGTTCCATGGGTAGCGCTTGCGTCGAAGGCACGGGCGGCTGCGCCGTCGAGTGCCTGAGTCCATTCAGCGGGGCCGCAGAGAAGCCCATGTCGGCTTGGAACCTCATCCTCACGGACCAAGGCGAGTACAAAGTTGACGTCCAAAATCGCCTGGCCCGAGATCCCGGCTTCCACGTGGCCAAAAAACCCGCGGCGCAAGTCACCAAGATCGACTCGCTTGAGTTCCCATTCACCGCCAAGACCATGTACGATCCGAGCAGCCCCGAGTCCAGTTAATTGTGGTTGCTGATGCGGATCACTTTTTTTCTTTTGATGTTCTGTTCAGATCGATCACCGGCAATGCGCTGCCGATCATCGACAAGTTTGTCGACTATCCTGTCGTCTTTCACGGCAGTGTCGTGAGCGTTGATCTAAATGGGTTCGACTTTCTCGGAAAAGCAAAGGACGCGACGGTCCTCATCCTCGAAAACCTCGATCTGTCAGCTCTCACAATGTTCCCAAAGCTCGAGTTGCTCGAGGAGCTGTATGTCCTGCAGTGTATGCGCATGCATTTTTCACAACTTATGCTGCAATGCTGTGCTCCAGTCAGCTGTCAAATGGGATGCTGATTAAGGTTCCTATGGGAATCGGAGACTTGCCGGCGCTGAAGAGACTGTACGTGGCTTCGTATCGCGACTGTGTTTGCGTTTTTCCTCACGATGGCTCGTTCAGCGATCTATCTCTAAATAACGTTGTGACTATCGAGGCCAAGTCCCTCCCACCGACTCTTACCGAGTTGTAAGTTCTGCGCGACGCAATCAGATGCTGTATCGCTCGAAATTCAACCGAAGACAATGCAGAAATATTCAAGATTCCGGGTTGGGGATTGTGCCTTCCGATATTTTGCTGATGTCTGATCTCCGAAAACTGTGCGTCCCGTGCCGCCTTACACCCATATATCGAGATGTTGTCTAATTCACAAATTGCCAAATTACAACACAGGGATTTGTCGGGAAACAAGTTTCCACTGCCGCCCGCAGGGTCACTGCCATTAGGGATCGAAAAACTGTGCGTTGAATGGCGGTACGGCGGTTGTTGATCTACCCCCGATCTGACTCTGAAGTCACGACAGAGCTTGGTGGGGGCTGTATCACAAGAAATTACCTGCAGACTTTTCCAAAATGACCAAGCTCAAGATACTGTTGGTCCCAAACTGTGATGATGATTGTCGCACACTGTAAGAACTTCTAACGATTCGTATATGTTCCAATAGTGAGATGGGCTGGAATGATTTCTCCAATTCGGCAACGCTGGCCTCCCTTCCCACGTCCATCGATGAGCTTCATCTCAGGCAGACGCTGCTGAAAGAAGTACCACCGTCCTTCGCCCAACTACCGAGTCTCCATTGGCTGTAAGAGTTGTCAGTGCTCACCACTTGAACAAGCCGCCCCATACCAACTATTCGTTTCAATCACAGCGATGTGAGCTACAACGCCATTCAGAATGTGACCGTCACGACACTTCCCAGCTCACTCAAGTTCTTGTACGTTGACAAAATGAGTTACTATCGCAAACCTGGTGGCTTACGGGAGACTGTATGTTGTTGTCGTGACCAAGGAACCTGTCGGTTAACTGGATTGATCACATCGATTCCGATGCACTGCCTCTGAGGATTGAGACGCTCGATTTGAGTGTCAATATTCTGAACGAGTCGTCTCTGCCTGAAAACCTCTCGCAGTACAAGAAACTCGCCACGCTCTATCTCAACGACAATGCATTTAAGACTATCCCACCGACGGTCTTTACCCTACCGGGACTCAAGAATCTGACGCTCCACAACAGTCCCAACATGAGCCATGTCACGCTCTCCGAAAGCCAAGTTTCCTATCTCAATGCCCTCAGCAACTTGACCGTCGACGCCAAGGTCTTTGAGAGCAACTGCGATCAGCCTCTTCATCTCTCGATTGTCAATGTCAATGTGTGCCGCATCGGGGATCCGACGATTACAGTCGTTGACAAGCCCACAACTGGCGACAAGGCCCAGTCCAAAGGCAACTCGGCGCTAATTATCGGAATCGGTGCGTCACTTGGTGGGCTGCTTGTCATTCTCATTGGAATTGTGCAGTGGCGCCGTCGGCGACCCACGACCGTGAGCCACAATTCGGCGATTCTTCAGTACCCCGACGACCCCAGCAAACACGATCTCTACGTGATCGATGAGGACGATCTCAGAGATCTTGACTCGATCCTCGAGTCGAGCCAGGCGACCGAGTACTCGGAAATGCCTAGTGCCAACACAAGCGTCGATCTCTCGAGCAAGAAAAGCCGAATGACAGTGGCTTCGGGGGAAGGCGTGTACTCCATCTGGGAAGATGAGGAGTTGCTGCAGTGGCGCCTCGACGTTCTCGCGGTGAAGGAGATCGAGATGATTGCGAGCGGCATGTACGGGGAAGTCTGGCTCGGCACCTACATGAACCAGCACGTCGTGTTGAAGCGCCTCCGCCGCCACGCCAGTGGTGGGACCCCATACCAACAGCAGCAAGACGTGGATGACCGCCTGAGCCTCAGCACCGGCCGCCAGCGGTCCGAGGTCCAGCAATTTATCCAGGAGATTCGATTCCACATTCGCTTTGAGCACCCAAAGATTGTGACCTTCATCGGCGTCACGTGGACCATGGAGAGCGACATCCAGGCCGTCGTCGAGTACATGCCAATGGGCGATCTGCGGACGTACCTGGCGACGTTGACGCCCAAGATTGTCCCCGTGGACGCCGACGACGAGACCGACGACGATCTCCCGCATCACTGGGACGAGGTCGCGTGGGGCGTCGCCTTGGATGTCATCGAGGCCCTCGTGTACCTCCACTCCCTCGATCCCCCGGTGCTCCATCGGGACCTCAAGTCCCGGAATGTCCTGCTCAATGGCGATTGCCAGGCCAAGCTCAGCGACTTTGGGGTCTCGCGGTATCACCACGATGATGACGCCGATGTCCTCATGACCGTCGGGGTCGGCACCGCGCGTTGGATGGCCCCCGAGGTCCTCATGGGCCAGGAAAACTACACGAGCGCGGTCGACATTTACTCGTTTGGTGTGATTTTGTCCGAGCTCGACACGTGGTCCCTGCCATTCGCCGAGCAGTCCCTGAACGAGACCGCACTGCTGAGCAAGATCGCCGTCGGGGAGCTCCAGCCCCGCTTCCGGGTACGAAAGAGCCCACCAGAGATCGTCGCCCTCGGACAGCGGTGTCTGGCGTATGACCCCCGTGCTCGACTGACGGCCGTTGAAGTCGCCTTTCAGCTCCGCCAGGGCCTCGAACGCCTGCGCGTGCGGAAAGAATTCGCCGCCGACAGCGTCGTCGAGGGCCTTGGGGAGGCGTTCAGCGAGTACAGTTCCCGCCGCAGCAACCAGGCCGTGCGATACGAATGATCCACTCACACATGAGACGAGTGACCATCACAAGAAGATTGATCGGTCACGTGCGCACAGCGTCAGAGAATCAGGCGACAAAGCAAGAGAACCGCGCTGTGCATGGATCAGCACCTGTGAATAAAATGCCATTCCCTCACAAAGCAAAAGCATGCGACGACTCGCCCTGGCGATAACGTTTATGGTCGGCCAGGTCATGGCACACCGTCCGCAGCCCATGTGGTGCAGCGCAGCGCACCCGCACCAACTCCACGAGGCCGCGAGAGATCACGCTGCCTACGTCGTCGGGCTTGTAGAGAGGAACCGCCTGTTGCTGCGAGAGCTCGAACGGCTCCAGCGCCTGGTCACTACCGCGTCGACACTCGCGGCATGCAACCAACTCCCGGTATCGTTGACACCGCCACCGCATCCCGTGGACTGGGATCGCACGCCGTCTTCGCAAAGTAACGAGGAACCTGCTCGCTTCGAGTCCGAGACCTTGATGCCGGCTCCCAGCCTCCCAACTTCAACACGGCCGGAGGAATCGTTGCCAGTCGCAGACGGCAGCCGCCCGCTCGATGCCGTGCCGAAGGACGAGTCGCATTCGTCCCAAGGTGACGAACAAGCGACAACCGAATCGTCAGCTGGCGGGGGCCTCGACGGGAACACGTTCGTGCTCATTCTGCTCATGTGCGCCTTCCCCGCAGCCGCGGTCATCGGCGTCTTCCTCCTCTATAAGCAGCAATGACATCAATACATGGGCATTCTCGCCTTGGTTTTGGGACCCTTCACTTCCTCTCTTCATGCTGCCATCGATTGAACCGCCGCGTCCTCTCTGGATTGAGTGAATCCGCTGATTTCCTTCTCAATTCGTGCTTTCTCGGCCCGGGGCTCTTGCGTGAGGTTGCCAAATACTTGGGCATTCATGAACTCGTCATAGTCAAGGTACCAGACCGTTAGTGCAAAGCGATTCACCTGCGCACACGGTCGAACTTCATGAGGCACCCGCGAATCGGAGAAAAACAACAGGAGCCGATCCATCAGCGGCTCAATCACCGTCGACTGCGCGGAAGTCCGAATGGACAGCGCACCACCGTGGTCTGGCCTCCATTCGGTGTTGAGGTACAAGATCGCCGTCAGCTTTCGGCCATTCTTGTTGGGATTGTCGCAATGCCGCGTGTAGCGAGCCCGATTTCGGCCCGGGTAGCACGTGATCATGGCCTTCTTCCTCATGAGGGCGCTCATGGAGAGCTCATGGTTGAGCTGCCCGAGGCGATCGAGGACCAGGCGATCGAGTTGGCGGAGGGTCTTGCGGATAGAGGTCGGGCACCAGGGATCGTCCTCGCCTACCCAGAGCACGAAATCGCCGCGGACGTGGGCCATTTGGTACCGCAGATTCCGACCCGTGTTGCCGCCTGCGAGCTCGCCGAGTCGAAATCTTGCGACCGTGGGATTCTTCTCTTCCTGTTCGGATGGCGTTGGGGCTGATGGAACCGGCCCGTTGGCGTTTTCGGAATGGGCTTCGATTCGCGATTCTCTGTAGAGCTTCTCCACATCGTCCCGGACTTGCTTGCTGAGCGACGGGCCAGCAAAGCCATCGATGACGCTGAAATATTGCCGTTCGAGCTCACGAGCGGCTCGTTGCTGGATCGTGGCATCCGGAAGCGGGGGCAAGTCGATGTCTCCATCCTGACTCACCGCGATCACGTCCTCGGACGACGTTGACGGTGGCGGCGGTGGCGGTGGGAGCGACTGGTCGATCGACTGCGGGTCCGACGACGTGGCCAGGTGCAGCAGTGCGCGGTCGGCTTCCCGGGCAACCCGTCCCAGTTCTCGCTCGGCCTGACGGTATTCCCGCTCGGCATTGTCCTTCGCGGCAGTCAACCGTACGACTTGCTCTTCGAGTTGCCGAACCTGCCGCTGGAGGTCCTCAGTCGTCTGTCGGAGCTGGGCAAAGACCCGTTCCGCCCGGGCTTCCAGCGAGTCCCCACTGTCAACATCGGATGCACAGTGACTCGGGTTCTTCCCAACGGAGGCTTCGGAGTAGCTGACATCGAGGGCATTGCCAAATTGTGACTGAAGTCGCGCGACGTAGTGGTCGCCGATCGCCAGTCCGAGATTCCTTGCAAGGCGTTCGAGGTCCTCGAGCGTGGCGGGAATCGCAAATTGGTGAGTCGGTCCTTCTCCCGATAGTCCAGGCCGCTTGAGGATGGCCATCACGGGGACCACCGGCACGATGGACAAGGGGAACGCGTGCAAAATCGGCTTGTAGCGCCGCCAGCCAGCGAGTCGGTCCGACGTTGACTCGCCACTTGCACCATTTTTCTCATCGGCAAGGACGGAGAGGAAACGCGCTTTGTCGCACCACACGATTCCTGGTGAACTGGGAAGAGACAACAACTCTGGTGCTGTCGATGTGGTCTTGTACGTCGCAAGGACCTCAAGAACGCTCGTGTGGGTCGCGTATTGTGGCGGATCCAGGAAGTAGAACCCCGGGCCGCTAATCTGCATGCGCCTGTGCGGTCGCGCTTTCTCCCCGCTCGCTTGGAGCTGCAGGACAAACGATGGGGATATGCCCGGGCAGCCCCAGATGTCCAGATGCCGAAGGAGCCCGCGCTGGTCGTCCCCATTGTTGGTCGGTGGTTGGCGCTCTCGTCGTAATCGCAGGAGATCATAAAGAAGCATGAACGTCACCCGTGGACACCGCCGGAGGGACAGACTGCGGATCCCCTGGCAGCGATGAACGAGGCTGAGAACCTGCCCATCGCTGACGTTGCAATCATCGAGAACGAGGAACTCGACCACTGTTGACACACAAATTGCCGGCTCAACATGTAAAACGACTTCGAAAAGACTCGATACACGCGGCCACTGCATCGAGATCGGCACAGGGCAATCGCGATCTCCGCCCCGATAAGCAATGAACGATGGAATGCACACGTGCAGCCAATGTCGGGGCTGCGTGAGGAGACGCCGACGCCAGCTCCGATTCACGAGCACGAGGCTTCGCATCCACTCGACGTGATCGAGAAACCCAGCGACGAGGTCGAGGAGCACGTCCTCCACGACGTCAACTTCGTCAACAGCGCTGGATTTCGGATTCTTGACCACGGTGAGCGTCGTCAGGGGATCAAAGGGCGACGCGGGGTCGCCATCAGGTGCCATGGCATCCAGTGGAGGATCGGCCACCATCGCCTCAAACTCGTCGACTTCGACGCCGTCTTCCCGGGCCCCATCGTCGTCAAACCGCACGGAGAGCAGGGGCATCGCATTGTGGGCTCCTGGGATCACATCGACCACCACGCAGGCGAAGCGTTGGTCGTCCAGGACCCGAAAGCCCCGTGCGCCGATCTCGACGGCCATTTTTTGGCTCTTCCAAGTGGAATGGCGCCTTTTCAGGTTCGTCCGAACCCTCATACTTTCCGGAAAATACGATAATGACGCCGTACCGGATACGATAAAACGAGCCTGCATCTGGAGGTTCAATGCATTCGTTCAAGCATGACTCGTCGAGTCGCATCCGTCGCACAGCGGCAGATCATCACACATGATCCATCAAACCATGACTCGAACGTATACGTGCGTCCGGGTGTGGCTGCGTTGTGTCCTTGCAATACTGGTACCGCGCTCTCCCTGTTGCATTGGGCATCATCATTGACTGTTACCGTATCTTTTTAAGGTAAAAAACAGGTGATACACACACAAGTTCTCGCATTTCAGGAATCGTGAATCATAGCATCGACATGGCCCGACGGGAGAACGACTCGGCCGCTCCTGTCCCCTCCGCCCCCGCCTCCGCCTCCGCCTCCGCCTCTCCCGCTCCCCCACCCGCGCGCATCGCCATCCCCCTCCCGTCCCCTCTCCTCTCCTCCGGACGCGCCGCCGCGAGCTCCCCGCCGCCGATGCCCATGCCCGTGAGCTCCCCGCCGCTGCAGCCCACGCCCTCGCCCTCGCCCTCGCCGCCCCCGCACGGCTTCCCCGCGTTCGTCCGCCCGGAGCTCCTCCTCCGCCACGGGAAGCTCCTCCGTCGGGACCGGCGGCTCTTCACGTGGAAGTGGCGGGACGTGTACCTCGAGCGCCAGCGGCTGCTCATCTGCAATGAGAAGGGCGAGCGCAAGGCCGAGATCCCCATCGCCTCGACGACGCCCATCACCGTCCGCCTCGTCAATGACTCCAAGCCCTTTGGCCTCGTGGTCTTTGTCCGCGATGAGAAGCTCACGCTCGCGGCCGCGACCGCCGCGGACCGGCAGCTCTGGGTCGACGCCCTCAGTGAGGCCTTCCACGCCAACGTCGAGGACCTGCAGACCACGAGCGCGACGGTCGTCGAGCGGGACAAGCGCACCAAGCCCATGTTCCTGTCGATCCCCGATGCGCCGCCGGACGGGGATGGGCAGCACCTGGGAGCCCCCCACGGCGGTGCCGCTGCCGCTGCCGCCGGTGCGTCGGTTGGGACCCCCGGTGGGGTCGGTGGCGGTCCCGTGCATGCCATGGGCCACTCTGGGGATCTCTTGGCGTCGGGAAAAGTGCCACCGCCGACCGGGAACCACAGCTTCTCGGGGGCGAGCGGCAATGTCAGTGCCGGTGGTGGCGCGGCCGCTGTCGGTGCCAGTGGCAATCCCAATCTCACGGACAATGGCACCGCGGGGCTCCATGGCGTCGGTCGGGGTGCCTCCCGCAGCGACCAGAACGCCGAGGGCGGCAGCAGCAACCCCAATGGCAGCATGGGCGGCGGCGGTCGTGGTAGTCTTCATGGCCGGGTGAGTGACAGCACGATGGGATCATTGGCTGCCGCGGCGGCGGTTGAGAACGAGCGCCGGTCTCTCTTTCGAAATAGCGAGGGCGTGCTTCCCATCGAGGTGGCGCAGCAAACGCGCTTTGTGCCTCTCAAGGAACAGTACTCGAACGTCACCTTCCCCCGGAGTCTTGCCAGTGGGGAGGTCCTTGTGGGCGTTGGCCCGATTGTCCGTCGCATGGGCTGGACTGACGAACGGATTCTCGCTGTTGGGCTCTATGTCGATGCCGAGATGGCCGTGCAGGAGCTCCAACGCTTCCATGGACGGCGCCTCCAGAGTCTCTACGGCGATCAGGCCTTTTACGATTATCTCATCTTCCAGGCCAAGTTTCGACGGAGCTTTGTCTTCACATCCCGCAAGCGCGTTAGCAAGTCTGTGTTGATGGCACTTTTGCACGATGAGATCGCCCCTCGCCTTGGCGACTCGACGTACATCCTGGAGACGTTCCTTTCCTTCATCGAGAAATCTCTCAAGAAGGCCGAGTCCATGGTTTTGCGGATCAACCCCGACGGGAGCGTCGAGTTTCGTCTACGTGGCCGCCCGTACCCGCCGATCCAGTCGACGCTTCTCTGTCAGTGCATCCAGTCGATGTTCTTCGATGTGAACTCGATCCAGCAAGATGCCAAACGGCGGCTCGTTGAGCGTCTGCCGTGGCTTTGGGGAGTTGAAGAAATACTCGATGAGCACCTGCACCCCGTGATGGTGCTGAAGGAATGTGATCCGGAAGCAATGTATCACTTCGAAGGGGAGCATGATGCGTTGGAGTCGGAAAGCGACGAGGACGAAGAGGAGGAGCCCCACGAAGATGCTGACCCCAACGAACCCGTTGCCTCGTACCCTCGAAAGTTATCAGTCAAGGAGCAGTGGGACGAGTTGGATGAACGGGAGCATGAGATTCTTCGTCGCGAGAGCCGAAGCCTCGGGGTTACTTTCGGACCCATGGTTGATCGGGAGTCGATGGTTCAATTCCGAGGAGACCTTCTGTTAGACGGCAGTGCACTCCTAGGGACGTGGTCTCACAATTTACGGTTCTCCTCTGCCGAGATGGGAACCGGAATGGTGGATCGTCACTGCATTGTCACCATTGGCCTTTACGTTGAGCCCGGAAACGCAAGTGAGAGTCTGTTGAAGTACAAGGGCCTGTCGATGGGCAGCATTTTACAAGATCCCGACTTCTTCATTCGTTTTGCCGAAGGCGCATTTACGAAACACTTGGTTTTTAAAGTTAGTGAAGCCGTCGCAGTATCAAGAATCATAGACTATTTCACTGCACGGGTTCGCCGGCGCGGGTCTGGGGTCAGTATCAACGGCCCTGATCGCTCGAAAGAAGCTCGAATGCGCTCATTGATGGACAGGCTCAACGAGCCAAACATCGGCAAGTTGAAAACAGGAGATGTGATGCGTATCACCATCCAACCTGACAACAAAATGTCGTTGAGTATCAATCGCGAAGCGGATAAGGGTGTTCCCGTGCTGAATACTGGCCCACGATTGCAGCCGGTTGACGATTTCAAGCTTGCTACGGCGCCCGAGTCGACAGTTTTCCAGGGCATTTTCTACGGATATCACACAACCGACCCATCATCACGTTCACAGCTGATGGAGCGACTCCCCAGTCTTCTCGATCTCGCTAAGGACGACCTTGCGCACACGTATCACGACGAAATTCAACTACTCAAAGAGAACTACAAACGGCAGCTTCCTGAACTCCGACTGAAAGCAGGTTATTTGCTGATTGCATTTGAAAAGCGAAAAATGGCTCGAAATGCTGAAGGGATCAAAGAACCGACGATCACGGCGTCAAAATGGTCTAAACGATGGTGCCGACTAGACGGAACAAAATTCTCGTACTTTTCGCACAAGAGATCTAAGCGAGCCCGGGATCTCGTTGATCTAACACAATGCAAGGTTGTGGAGATCACAACTGCTTCGACCCTGGCTGAGATAGCCCCGTTCACAGCAGAAAAGGGCGGAAGTGCGCGACCAAGTATTCGAATTGGCGTCGTAAAGCCAAACGGCGAAGTTGTCGCATTGAAGACAGAGAGTATCTATGAAGGTGTCGAGTGGCTAGACTCTCTTGTTGAAGCAAGTCGTGTTCGGAAGTCATTGGAACCGCATAGACTAGAGTCACCGCCACACGAAAGTGATGAAGATGCGCAGGATGGCGAAACGGATAATGAAGACGATGAAGATGTCGACTCTGGGGAGGACGACACTCCGGATCAGTATTGTGATGATGCGATATCATCAATCACCACTGATTCGAAGCATGGCTCCTTGTTGGCTTGGACTTTGGAAGATTCGAGGCATGCGTTTATTATGGGTCTGATCATTGTGATCGCCTGGCTCGTCACTCGGCAACCGCCAGAGCATGCCCTCTCAGCTGTTGTGAGCTCGGCTGACCCTCAATAAAAGTAAATGCTAATGGGAAACCTGCACTACGTAATGCCCTCAAAATATAACGCCTCTTCCCCTCTGGTCTTGGTCGCTGCACAGTCACAGCACCGCATGATGAAAGAAGCACAAGCTCCCGAGGTCGATCCCCACCACACAGACCCAGACGACGATGCCGTCGAAGAAGCACTTCAGGGGCGCTTTCAGCAATGCCAGCAGCAATCCACAGGAACAGACCTCGATTTATCGAATCTCCACCTTCGAGAATTCCCAAGAGAGGTAATGACGCTCTTCCCCTCGATCCGTCGTCTTAATCTACGCAAGAATGCAATAGTCGAAATACCTGTCGAGCTTTGTCGGCATCTCACCCACCTGACGGCTCTCAATTTCGCCGACAACGCATTGACCGCATTACCGGACGAGTTCGGCAACCTAAAAACGCTCCAGCGACTATCCCTTGCCGGGAATTCTATCCAAAGGCTGCCGTCAAGTTTCAGCAAATTGCACAACCTTGAAGAGCTGGATCTCTCAGGCAATCGACTCTGCTTGCTGGATGGAGACCTCGGCACCCAGCTCTTACGGCTCCGCACGCTCCAGCTCGCCAACAATCAACTCACCGAGATCCCATCATCTTTTTCCCAGCTCATGGCATTGCGTGTGGTCGATCTTCGCGGAAACGATGAACTTGTGCACGTCCCTGAGGCAATTCGGCGCCTCCACGAGCGCAATGTGATCCTACATTCACGAGAAAAGCGTCGTGAGCTCATCACAAGGGCTCTTCGTGTGCGCAATGCTGTGCACTCCACGATGTCAACGACAATTGCTCCTCTGCGCAACAACAAGAAGGCGACCCTTTCCTCACCACACAAGCAGTAGGACGAAAAAGAAGAAACCAAAACATCTCCGTGTGTGTGTTGTTCTCCATGGCAGTGTGCTCATTTTCACCCGTTACCGGTAGGCATTGGTGCGTCTACTGGATCCCCCACTCAATAGCTATTACTCACTGATCCACCACGGCAGGAAGGCGTCAAAATGAATCAAACCCGTCTTCTCATTCTCCAACGACGATACGGCGACAGCCAGCTCCTCCGGATCTAGCTCCTCGCCCAACTCGAAACACAACGTCTCGAATTGCTTTCGGGTGATTGCTCCTGTGCGGGCCTTGTCGAGACGCTGAAAGACGGTCTTGAAGGCAGCAAATCTCTCGGCAGTCAGACCAAGTGCCTGGAAGTCGACGTCATACGCTGAAGCTGCCATCGCGTTCGCCTTGTCGATCAAAACGTGAAAGTGCGTGATGTGACAATGAACCGTCGCGACCTTTGCGTAATTCTGATATAATGCAGAAAACTGAGCAATGTTCCTTTCATTTGCAGACAGACACCACGATTGCCACAATGGTTAACAAAAACGTGATCAAGGTCTTCCTCATGGACCGGACCGTGCATATACTCCACGTTGCATACGACGATAAAACGCTGTCCCTATCTTCTGACGGGGTGAGCCAGGTGTGGTCACACCCACTCTGACTCGCCATCGTCAGAATAATACGACAGACTTCTACCCGGTTCGGGGTCATTGGAGTCACGTGCAGCCATGATAACCATGGAATCCTCCTGGTAGTAATCTTCGAACTCGAGAGCGATCTGCCCCCTTTCGTAGGATGCCTTGGAGGCATCGAGCAGCGGAATCGACACAAAGCTCGGTTCGATGCTTATGGCACTACTCGTTCGATGCCGCCACTCCCATGATGGCGTCTCCATGTCGAGTCCCAAGATCTCATCGTGGTCGTAATCGTGCACGTCGTCAGTGTCTTCGGTATCACCGAAGGTAACATTGGTATCATGACACAAGTCATGATCGTTGCTGTTGCCATCGTTGTTGGTGTCCTCATGAAGATGGCTACTGTGTTGTGCATCAGTTTGCCGGTGAAGGTCCTCAATCTCGAACTCCATGTCATCGTCGTCGGCATCGTCGTCTTCGTTTAGATCCTCTTTTTTGACCCCCGAGTTCTCCTTGAGCGGATCCATCACCGGCACATCCAAACTCCCCGTTGGAGCGATGCTAATGGCACTACTCACTCGTCGACGGCTCTGGGTCAGGTTGGGGTAACCAGAGCTGACCTCCGAATCCGACCTCAACGAAAATGAGAATTGCGGACTGAGTACGGCCGTCCCGGCATCAAATTCGAGACGAGGTCGGATGAATGACGCAGCGTCCGCTACGGGTCGGGGCTCGACCGCTGCTGGACTGGGCTCGATGCTCATGGAGCTGCTGGTTCGGTTTGGCCATGGTCGGGAAATGGTAACGTCGACTCGACTGTGCATGTCGTTTGTGCCACTTGGTACACTCCCCTTCCGGACCCCGTCGGTCGATGCCACGATATGGACTCTGCTCCCAGTAAAGTCGTCGTGGATAGCATTGTCCCCATCCGCCGCTGTTACATCATCGATCGCCATCAGGCGTTGGATGACAACCTCAGCGGTCGGACGCTGGGCTGGGTCAACGTGGAGACAATCTTGAGCGAGCTTCTGGATCCCCTTTGGACAATTGGCAGATAACGATGGTTTCAGCTCACCCAGGCTGATGAGATGGATAAAACGGATGCTTTGGACCCGCTCGCCGGTCTTCTCGTCGACGACGTCGTGGAATGGCTCCCGGTGCGTGTCCAGCTCGGTGAGCAGGACCCCAAAAGAGTAGATATCGGCGCGCTCTGTATATCTGCCTCCAGCCATGACCTCCGGGGCGGTCCACAGGGCATTACCAATGCTGGCAGTCACAGCGTCCCCGCCGTTCGTCCTGGTGATCCCGAAATCGCATAGTTTGGCCTGGAAGTTGACGTCGAGGAGGACGTGCTTGGTTCGCACGTCTCGATGTGTCATCGTTGGTCGAAGATCATGGAGGTAGGAGAGCCCTCGCGCGACATCCAGTGCCACTCGGGTCTTGACTCCGCTGGGTTCTTCCTGAGTCGCATGCGCCCCTTGCCGAGGCGCAGGGGGAGTCCACGTGAATGTGGGATCCTCACGTGAGGGAGGTTTGCGCGCGTCGAGAAGCTGGCGAAGGGAGCCCTGGGCCATGTACTCCATGGCCATGCAAATGCTCTCGGGGGTGTTCCACGCCACGGCCACGAGCGAGACGAGATTCCGATGATTCAGCTGCGCGAGGATGCGGATCTCGGCGACGCACACGCCCAGATCCTGGAGACTGCTCCGACGGTCCGACGCGAGGCGCTTGACCGCCACGGGCCGATCCCGGAAGCGGCCGAGCCAGATTTCCCCCCGCCGACTGGAGACGAGGAGCCGGTGGAGACTGAGGTCCACGACCGGCACCCGTCGGCGCATGACCTCTGGGTCCGCGAGGAGCTCCGCGAGGAGCCCACTGGGCGGAGAGGACGGGCGCTCCGGGGGCAGGATTCGGAGCGAGTGGGAGGAGGACGAGAACGACGATGGGGTCCCGCCGGTCATCCGCATCATCGAGCGGAGGCTTTCGAGGTCCCCCGTCGAGCTCCCAGTGTAGGTCGTGGCCTCACTGCCGTGAACGGTCCCACCACTCCGCGCCAAGGGGTCGCCGCCATTATCCCCGAGGCTGTGGGCACTGGAGCGGCGATCATCGCCATCCAGACTGTGCCGAACGTTCTCCACAGTCGGCTTGTGAACACCGGCGGCCGAGCTGCGGGACATCCTGCGAGGAGGCGGTCGACTGCGCGACAGTCGCGCGGGGGCCGGCATGGACCCCGAGAACTTGTCCGAGCCCCCGCCGAGCACGGGCGTCGTGCTGTATCGGCCCCCACCGGCGCCCCCTTCGTCGTCGTCCCGGCGATCATGCTCTGTGAAGAAGTAGCTCACATCGTCCGCCGGCGCGGGGGACTTTCGGCGGTGGCGCTGGGCCCGTCGCCGATACAAAACGGCCCCGATGGCGCCGATCACCGCCACCGCGGCGAGGACTCCGAGCCCGACGGGGAGGCCATAGGCCAGCCACGGGCGATTGCTCCCCGACAACGCCGAGGTCGCGGTGCGCTCGGCCTTGAAGGCCATCTCCGCCCGGAGCCACTGGGTGACCAGGCGCCCGGGCTCGGGGAGGCACCACTGATCCTGGTCCCTCGGGCGATACTCGACGCAGGGGATCACGAGCGACGGCACGCGACACGGGCTCTGCGTCGAGGGCCGTTCGTGCTTGAGATGGATGGCGAAGATCGCGTCCGAGTTTGCCGGCAATGCGGAGGAGACGGAGAGCGATCGAGAGGAGGAGGAGGAGGCGGCGGAAGAGGCCGAGCTGGAGGAGGCGGAGAGTGATCCAGAGGAGAACAAGCTGGAGGAGGAGGAGGAGGAGGAGGAGGAAACATTGCGCCACACATGCCGCACGAGCTCCGTCTCCGGGAGGACGTCGTCATCGCCGCCGTCGCCCCACACGACCGAGTCATTCCGGACCTGGAGGCCCATCGACATCGTCGCCTGCGGCATCTCGGTGGCGCAGCGGCTGGCGCTGCCGACGGCGACGGCCCCACACGTGCCGTTGGAGGCCACGTCATCGGCGAGCTGGTGGTAGAGCACGCCGCTTGGTGCCTTCTCGCAGGTCCGCGGTGAGCAACCGGTACGCTCGAGTGTCGCGCGGGAGATCGCGAGCTCGGCCATACGGAACCCGCACTTGACCCGCACTTGGGCCCACCCGCGCGAAGGGCCATCCTGGGCCGCGACCTCGACATACCCGAGGTCCCAGAGCAGGGCGCGCTGGAGCAACGGCGAGAGCTGATCAAAGCGCAGGTGACTCGCCCCCAAGTCGGCTTGGAGGCGGCCAGTGACAGCCCCAATGGCGGGCGAAGGGAGAGCGATGGTCGCGACGGCGCTCGAGGCAGACGATGACGCAGACGTTGCGGTGTGGCGTCGGTAGAACTGCTGCGCCAGGTCCGAGTGGGTGCCGTCAAAGACAAAGCCCGAGTCGACCACCACCGTGGGGGACTGGGCCGTGGCGGTGGTCGCGGCCGTGGTCATCGTCGCCGGGGCGGCAGCGAGCCACCAGCCGAGGAGGGCCGCGGGGGCCGTAGTTGTCCACTGCGGTGGTCGCTGCCGTCGTCTCCGTGTCCTCGATCGCAATAGCGGGAGCGGCATCACGGGGCTTGTGAGATCGTCGTGGATGACGCCACGATCGTCCATGGTGTGTGTCCGATGCCGTCCGCCGTATGATGGAGGAGGAGGCGGAAGCGGTAACAGCAGAGGAGGAGGATGGAGGAGGAGGAGAAGGAGGAGGGGAGACACGAGGAGGATGGAGCTAAAGCAGTGCAGCGGCCGGATCTCTTGACACTGGCGCTGATGTGAGTGACGCTGGGGGCACGGGGCATGGCCAGGACAAAAATTGGAACAATGTAATAGAGTAACACACTCGGAGATACTGTATGGGCTTGGTGGGATTTGCAGTTGCGCCGTTGTTGCTGGTGTTGATCGAATACATAGAGAGAGGCGGAGCCAACAAGGCCCTACTGAATGCCACGGTCACTCGACTGGCACCAGCACTCGGCTGGGGCGTTCGAGGGGGTGCGGTCAGCACTACTGTACGACCCCGTTTTTGGCAGAATGTTCTGGAGAAAGCGGCGGCGAATCTGCCGGAGAAATTGCGAAAACTCAACGGTTTCCGGACCCTCGTTCGACTGGAAACGGTTGCCACCACTTGATTGGAAGAGTGTGGACGTTGGGGGCCGAGGGCTCTGGAGAGGCATGACACAAGGAGCCTACTCGAAGAACGCAGAGGGGGGGGGGATCCACCTACGGTGGATCCCCTCTGGGGCCTGTGGGTTGGTTCCATCCACAACGGACAACCAACCAACCAGGCGGCATATTGTTCACAACAAGATCCGATCCGACAGCAGCCCACCAAGTCACATCATCCAAGCCACCCTAGAAGCACACTTGTTGACTGATATTTGTAGCCCAGGTTACTCACCAGGTTGCTCACCCTGCCCCTCTTGCATGATTGCAGGTTCGTAGCCGGGTGGATTCATATGGACCTCCAGATCGAGGAATATCCATTTGGATCGCCCGTCGCATGTCACAGATATGACTTCATGTTCTGGGCCACGACCGACAAAATTAGCCCCACGCAAGCACAAAGGCTCCCCTCTCGTCTGGGCGACGGCCATGGCGGATCCCCCGCCGTGCCCCCAACGATCTTCGTGTCCCTTGCACCTGTCGCGCGGTGATAAGGGCCCCAAGCCCAAGCCGGACAATTGCGTGACGCTGTGAGGGTGGGGTGGGAGGGCGAGCG
>JAADYI010000143.1:0-28708 GCA_023338185.1 Lagenidium sp. CBS 127285
AACCGTCATTGTTGAGGCTCACGATATCACACCATACTTTACCTCAGTCACAATCGGCCCAGATCGGGAGGCACGGCGATAGATAATCGATATGAAATTATCGATAGTATCGGGGTGAGATAATATCGGTTTACAACCCTGAAATGATGTACCCCGGACGTCAACCTACAGGCCCGTGCATTACAAAGCGAAACACTCAGTTGGCGTCGAGGACCTCGTCACAGTCCAATCGCATCTCCCAGTTGATGTTCGTGCTTCCCTGTATGTGGTGCGCCTTCGTCGTGGCGGCATTCTCGCGCGAAACGGCTTGCATAATTTCCCAGTCAAGAAAGTCAACCCGAGAGAGAGAGTCGCGAAGCAGAAGCTTGCGAAGTGAAGCATCCCACCAGTCATGTAGTTTTGGCTGCAAGGAGACGGTGGGGTTGACATCTTGGAATATCTCCACGATTGACGTATTTGTCTCTTCAGAATGGCTGACAAGCGCTTGGAATGATTGTTCTACTTGGGTTTGCTGAAGGGTACTGGAGTTCAGCGGACTCGGAGTCTTGAGTTTCGTTGACGTCTTGATGCTTCGAGCAAGATGGTGAACACAAGCATCCCCAATCCGAAGTGCGTTGCAATTGTGGAATGTATGGGGATCGAAGCACACTACTTTGCGAGAATGCATTTGTATCCCTCTGCTTGGTTTGCCAACAAGCGATGAAACACGGAGAAGGCCGACACTCGTAAGGACCGAAACAACCGCATAGACGCGCCGGTTTCCGTCGACAGTAGTCTGACTAGTCGAATTGAGCTGTTCTGCGGCCTTAACGCGCCGGCAGACACAGGGCAACGACACAGGCTGATTGACTCCATCAGAGAAGAGAATGCTGAGCAGTGCAACTGATGCGATGACTAGATGTGGCCACCCCTCGGTTTTTGCTTGGAGCTGGCATGCTGCGAACAGTGCCGCATCGACTTGCTCTTGCACGGCTTGCGGCGACATTTTGCGAATATTTTCCACAACGGCGTTTGCTCGAGTTCGGATAGCATCAAGGCGCTTTCGGACGTTGGATTTACCATAATACAGGAAAAATGACCCGCGTTGACCTGGGCTCTGGTCTTCCCCGCGAACACGCTTTATCACGCCAATAGCTAAACATTGACATTCAGTGATATCGTCTTCCAAAGTCACTTCATCAACCGGCTCACCTTCAAGAACGTGAAGGACATCGTACACTCGACGTTTCCGGTTCGCTGTGGTTCACCATTGAGCAGTCAGCACCTCAACTCAAAATGGTATAGGTGGGGTAGAACTGACCAAGTAAGCACACGTCACTCGCGGGAATCGCAATAGGAAATGTCGACATCTGCGTGGGGGTGTTTCTGGCATGCAACAATTCGTGCTCTTTGAAAAATGCGAGGGCAATGCGGGTTCTGAAAAGCCAAATTCTCATCAGGCACTAAGTTTTTGTTGTCATGTGGTTGCCAACTCACACGTCACTCAAGCCTCGCGAGCTTTTGAGCATATCTGCAATTTCCTGCTGAGCAGATTCTGAAAGCTTGCTTGCTGGCTGAGGCGACCGCTTCCTCACGCGCTTGATTGGCGCTTGTAGTGGAGTCGTCGACATCTCTGATTCCACGGATCGAGGTCGCTTGTTTGGCCCATTCCGGGGGCTGCGCGGTATTTCGAACCCCATCGGCCCGATCTGCACTACGAGAGAGCCCATGACCTAGCCGAGAACGCTTAGCGACAGCGTACGACGTAACGTCGTCCCTGGCAACAACACGCACTCTATTGGCTTGGCTTGGTTGTTGCTGCTTCCGGTTTAGCACGTGAGTTTGCGAATGAGTGGGGTCTTGACATGTGCGCGCCAAACGACACGGACGCTGAAGCAACTTGGAGCATTGGCTGTGCAACCAGCACAGCTTTGCCTTATTGTGTTGTTTTCCAGTGCGGAATGCCCTTTGCTGGTGCTGGTTGTCCAGCTCATCCAGTCACGCAAGTTGAAGTTGTGTTGTCAAATCGTCACATCGGAGTGTTGGTCTTCAACCTCCCAAATATTTGGCCATTGCCGTCCACTGAGCAGCCCGATCGCGATCTTGTGGACTGAGTGACGTTTGATCAGTTGTCGACCACAACTCGCGCGCTCGGCTCAGCACTTGCCTGATCATGGCCCTTTTCCCGTGCCCGTACTGATTCAGCGTGGCGTGGGAGGGGGTTGGGGATGGGGAGCATCGAAAATAGGACACGGCGTAATTGCGGCATCACGACGCGCGCGTGTGTGTGGAGTTGACCCACTTGTGGTGGCCTATTGATAGGTCTCTCGAGACCGCGGATGGCATGAGGAAACCCCTCCGATGACCCAGGTCGGTGCCACACGGGAACGCTCTGGTTGTGTGAGAAAGAGCGAGAGCGCGCACACGGACGCGGCCGCCCAACCGGATTGACCATCGAGGCCGCTCGAGGCCGCGCCATGCCCGCCGCCAAGCCCCACGCGGCGGTGGGCGAGTACCGCATCGTCCACCTCAATGCGGTGCCCCAGAACGCCGAGCTCGGGTACTGCGACAACTTCATCATCACCTCCAAGTACACGGTCGTCACGTTCCTCCCCAAGTTCCTCTTCGAGACCTTCCGGAAGCTCTCCAACCTCTACTTCCTCATGATCTGCATCCTCCAGTGCATCCCCCAGATCAGCAACACGAGCGGCCAGCCCTCGACGCTCCCGCCGCTGCTCTTCATCATCATGGTCGATGCCGTCTTCGCCGTCCTCGAGGATCGGAAACGGCACGTCGCCGATGACATTGCCAATTCGCGCCCCACGCACGTCCTCGACCCCGCGACCAGGCAATTCGTCAGCAAGCCCTGGGCGGATGTCGTCGTTGGGGATACCATCAAGCTCCACAATCGAGACCTCGTGCCGGCGGATATCCTGGTCCTGGCCGTGAGTGAGGTCCCCGACCAACCCCCGTCTGGGCTGTGTTACGTCGAAACCAAGTCACTCGATGGGGAAACGAACATGAAAGTCCGCTCCGCTATGGAGTGCACCATGGCCGAAATGGGGTCAGTTGAGAACATGCTGAAGATGAAGGGCATCATCCGTTGTGAGCACCCCAACAACGCCATTAACAGTTTTCAGGGTGTTCTCGAGCTAGAAGGACGAGACAAGCAATCCATTCCTTACGAGAGTATCATATTGCGAGGTTGTATTATCCGGAACACTGATTGGGTTCATGGAGTCGTGTTCAACACTGGAAAGGATACAAAAATAATGATGAGCAATTCAGCGCCGCCGTCCAAGATGAGCACCATGGACTTGTCCATCAACCGGTACACGATCGCTCTGCTGGTGATTCTCATCATTTTTAGCGCTGCCGGCGCTACTGGGGCCGTGATTTGGAAGGCTGGGAGCAAAGATCCGTGGTATCTGCAGCTAGAAACCTCTGAAAACAGCTTGGTGGTGGACTGGATCATTATGCTCTTCTACTATTTGCTGTTGATGTACCAGTTTGTGCCGATTTCTCTGTCCGTGTCAATGAGCATGGTGAAGTATCTTCAAGCTCAGTTCATCCAGTGGGACACTGAGATCTATTATGGAGAGACTGATACACCAACTTTGGTGCGATCAATGTCTTTAAACGAGGAGCTCGGCCAAATTTCCTATGTCTTCTCAGACAAGACAGGGACCCTCACATGCAACGTAATGGAGTTTCGGAAGTGTTCGATTGGAGGTATTTCATATGGACGAGGCACAACTGAAATAGGTTTAGCAGCGCTCAAAAGAGCTGGAAAGCCAATTCCGGTATACACAAGTGATCCAAACACTCCCAAGGTTCCTTACGTGAATTTCGACGGCCCGGAACTGTGGAAAGATATGGATGGAGCTTCTGGTCCAGAACAGAAGGAACGAATTGATGCTTTCTTCACACACTTGGCAGTGTGCCACACAGTCATTCCTGAACGCCAAGAAAACTCAACAGAGGTAATCTTGTCTGCATCCAGCCCTGACGAACAAGCTTTGGTGGCCGGGGCATCTTTTCTCGGATACGAATTCATGAACCGTACACCTGGTGTCGCTCACGTGCGAGTTCGAGGTGTGCCCAAGCAATTCGAAATCCTTGACGTTCTCGAATTCAACAGCACCAGAAAGCGAATGAGTGCTGTCATTCGACATCCAAATGGCAAGATTTTTTTGTATTCGAAAGGAGCGGATGTCATCATCTATGGAAGGCTCGCAACAAACATCAGCTCAGAAGCACAACGCCTGAAGGATGAAACCCGCAGCCACATCAACCAATATGCAGAGGATGGTCTACGAACACTCACAATTGCGTATCGAGAAATCAACTCGGAGGAATACGAAGCATGGGCAGCTCGGTTTCACGCGGCCTTGAATGACTTGGACGAAATTGATAAACGAAAAAAGGATCTCGTTAATCAAATTGATCAGTGCATGGATGAGATCGAGTCCAACATGCACTTGCTCGGGGCAACTGCTATTGAAGATAAATTGCAGCAAGGCGTCCCTGACACGATCGCGAATCTTGCGGCTGCAGGTATCAAGATCTGGGTGCTGACAGGCGACAAGGAAGAAACGGCCATAAACATTGGTTTCGCATGCCAGCTACTTACGAATGAAATGAAGATTGTCATCATAAGTGCGAAGCACTTTACGACTCCCGAACTCATCGAAGTTGAGTTAAATAATCAAATGCAAGCTCGAGCTACAGCTGTACAGACATACCTGGAAACCCCAGCCAGCAATCGTCGCGAACTCCAAAGTTTGGCTTTAGTTATTGACGGTGAGACCTTAACGCATGCTCTTGGTGGCAACTGCCGCTACCTACTGTCTCAGTTTAGCCAGTACTGCAAGGCTGTGATCGCGTGTCGAGTTTCTCCAGCACAAAAGGCTCAAATGGTTGCTTTGATCAAGGAGAACGTTCCCGGTGTCAGAACTCTTGCTATCGGTGATGGCGCAAATGATGTTTCCATGATTCAAGAAGCCCATGTTGGTGTTGGCATCTCAGGGCAGGAAGGGATGCAAGCAGTCAATTCTAGTGACTATGCTATCGCAAGATTTCGTTTTTTGGAGCGCCTACTGCTCGTTCATGGTCGATGGAACTATCGCCGAATTGCCCAGATGGTTGTGTACATATTTTACAAGAATATTTTGTGTACAGCAGCTCAATATTGGTATACCTGCATGTGCGGATTCTCGGGCCAGAAGTTTTTTCTAGAGACTGGTGTACAACTATACAATATTTGCCTCACTGCAATTCCAATTGTGATCCTGGCAATCCTGGACCAAGATGTCAACGATTCCCTTGTGATGCAGTTCCCCAAGCTGTATTCAACCGGCCCTCGTGATGAAGATCTTAATGCGAGAATTTTTGCAATGTGGGTCATTGGTGCAATTATCGAGTCCATTGCAATTTCCCTCGTTTCTCTAAGAGGAATGGAGAATGCAGGGCACCTTGGCGGGAGCAGTACAATGTGGCTGGATGGAAACATTATTTTTTCCCTAGTTGTACTTGTCGCCAATATGAAGCTGATGCTTTTCCAAAACAGCTTCCACTGGTTCAACCACTTCTTCTATTGGGGCTCGTTCTTCTTTTGGTTGTTTGTGGCATTTGTTGCTGGACGTGTCGAATTCTTGTCCGACCTTGCGTGGGAGCGAATGCTTGAGCAAATGGTTGGGACAGTTGCGTTTTGGTTGCTTTTGTTGTTCGTACCAGTAGGAACACTCACGTATGTGTACCTTGGAAATGGGTCGAAGCTCGCTCTTTATCCTGAGTATTGGCACCTTGCTAAGGAAGTCATTAAATTTCGCCTGGACCATCATTTACTGCAGTGGGAGGACACAAGCGACTCTTCAGTTCCTGTGCCAGCGAAATCGAAGAATGCACGCACTGTTCCTCATCGAGCAAACCTTGTTGTCCCTTCAAACACTCCCGGCGAGCGAGTTAATGGACCGATGCGGGTACCCAGTCAAAGTGACTATCATGGTTATGCGTTCTCAATGGACACCCATGCAAGTATGACCGAGAAACAGTTTATGCTGAAGAACTCGTCGAACACGCGCGTTGAATCCTTGAAAGGCCAGCGGCCGCTAGGAGATTCCATACAGCGAACCGAGGACCTGTAGATTTATAGATTGATTACTGCAAAATGATTATAGACAGCTCACGACTGCTTGAAAATGAATGGAAGTGACGGTGGCGGGAGGACGACATTGGTGACAGTGGTGTCGTAGTGCGCCCGTGACTGCCAGGCTGGCTTCCACATGAAGCGGAGATCATGCAGGACCGCCGCCCGACCTTGGTGCAACCCGTCTGCGAGACGGTCGCTCAGTGTCCGCTCAAGTAACCTGTGTTATCAGACGGAAGTGATGAATCTGGAGGCGAGAGATGAGGTCTCGACATTGAAGTCCGCACCTCGCGGCGACGCCCTCCAGTCTCAGATACTGCCGAGACGTATTCTGCACTCGATGTTGTGCATTGCGCAGTCGCACGCGCCCACGCCGTCGGTGCATCCTCTCGTATAGCGAACGCGCTTGGTCCCGGACCAGTGCTTTGACAATAACCGACCGGGACGTCCGCCGAAGGCATCGACGCCAATTCCTCACGACCCCCCGACCAGCCGGCCAATGGAGCCGATCCAGTACAACTTCATCGGGTTCCGGGGCCTGGGCGTCGGGAGGATTCGCGTCATTCCTAGTGTCAGCAACGACCGCTGGTGCCACCGCGTCAACGGCCTCGTCGCCAACGTTGCGGCTGCGTTCTGGGGTGGGGCCAGCTCTGGGCGGCTGGTGAGCTGTGGCCTTGGGCTTCTTGCTCTTCTTCAGGCGGCCGCTGGGCTTGGCCCCTCGGACCACGAGCCGCTCATAGCTGCCAAGAGGTCACGTCGTCAGTCGTTTGGGGGGCGCGAAGCGAAAAACAAGGCGGCGGCGGCGGCGGCGGGTACGGAGATAGATACTCACAGGCGATCAAATGCCGAGGAGGTGCCTTGAGGAGCGTCCATGGTTGTTCCAATCATTGCGACCATCCCAAGTAGCATCGTACTTAACAGCATTCTCACAGTTACTTCACATCTGCCTGACTTAACGACCACCAAAGGTGGCTCTGGCATTGATGCCCTGGGCTGGAGCTTGCTCACCCCAGGAGAATGGGCATCACCGCTGCGACTTCCATCCCACCATCCGCTTCCCTGTCATCTGTGATCACATTGTCAGGGGGTGCAGGAGGTGGCGAGGGATCATCACGCCCCCGACTGTTCTCGGGCAAACGTTTCCATCGCTCCCGCTCCTTGGCCATCTGCCCTTGGATGAAGGTCGTGATCGACTCGGCCAGCAGAGTTACGCGTTGCTCATGCGCATGATGCAGGCGCGAAAGTGACTGCTCGAGAATGAGGTTTTCGCGCTCCAGACGAGCGATCTGGTCCCCTCGGTCCTTGATTAGTGACTTGAACTCGACTGCAGCCACCTCTGCAGACTTTGTCATCTCCTGAGCATCAGAAACGATCAGTCACTCCATCAAGCAAGCAAGTGGACGTGATCGATCGCCAAACCAGCAATCACACACACATCTCTCGCACCTTGAGACGATCTTCGTAGGTCCCCTTTATCCGAGCTGCGCTCCGCTCGTACTCGTCTATCCGTCGGATGTACTGCTGGATCTTTTCATCTGCCTTGGCCACTTCCTTTTGCGCCGACCCAACTTGATCCCGTTGCTCCTGCAGTTCGAGATATTGTCGCTCCAGCTCTTTCTGGAGACCTCCCATCCGCTCATCGTGCGCTTGCTGCAGCGAGATGTTTTCCTGACGGAGCCTGACAATCGTATCCATGTGCTTCTCGACCTCCTTCTCCAGGTGCAACCGTCCTTTCTTCACATCCTCGACTTGCATTTCGATCGCCATAACTGAACGCTGCAAGCGATCTTGCATCTCTACTTCCCAGTGCTTTTTCAGCTCATGGACCTCCTTCTCATGCAACACCTTTGCTTGTAGCAGCGCCGCCTGGAGGTTGTCGTGCTTATCCCGAAGCCCCTGGTTCTGCTGTTTGACCTCGGTCAATTGCTCCGATGAATAGGCGAGTTGATTCTCGAGGGCCCGAATAGTCTGGTCGTACTGTCGTGAGGCGTGGCTAAGCTCGGATTCATGGCTCGCCCGTAGTTTTTGCTCCTTTCTCTCACTCTCCTGTTGCGCGTCGAAAAGTTCCTTCTTTAGCCTTTGGTACTCTTCCTGTTGCGATCTGTGAGTTGGCAAGTCAGTATCAACACATCTGCGGTGCGAAAAGGTGTGAATAAGCAAGCTCCTACCCTGTTGACATCGTCAAACGATGGACTTCGCTTTCTAGCTTATACTTGAGCTCCTCGAGCTGAGTGATCACCTTTGTCTTTTGATCATCGCTCTTTTGGTGCAACGCTTCTGCATGCTCCATCTTCTCCCGGAGGACGTTGCACTCGCGCTCAAGAGCAACTCGTGACATCCGATACTCTTCAAATTCCATCTTCCGACGATTCTCGAGCTCCTCCAAGCGCATTCGCAGCTCGTGGGCTTCGGCCTTCACATCTCGCTCCCGTTGCTGGTACCGGTCTCGATCGTCCTTGACCACTTCGCATTCTTTCCGTGCGAGTTGGATTTGCAACTCGCACTCCTCGATCTTTTCATGCTATCATGGGCACATGATCAGCCCCCTCCGTCCCTGTCAGGCACCGCCACGATACCAGCATCCAAAATCGTACCAGCTTGCTGATTTGCCGCTTGGCCACCCCCAGGTCGGCCTCGAGCGAGTCCTTTTCCGCGAGCACCTGCAGCAGCAGCTGATCGTCGTGACCCGCATCGTCAGCCGCCTTTTTATTCGAGGCCCCCGCCGGTTCGTCTTCCTGGTCGTCGCTGATATTCGTGGGCAGTTGCTGCTTGTGCCGGGGGTGCGCGTGCTGGATCGAGCGGTTCCGCGCGAGCAGGCGCTCGATCTCCTCGGCGTGCTTGAGACTGCTGTTGTTGCCGGTCAGCTCGAGCGCGAGGAGCGAGTGGTTGTCCTGGAGGGCGTCGAGGAACGCCAGGACCCCGGCGTTGCCGATCTCGTTCCACCGGAGGTCGAGGCGTCGGAGGCTCCGGTTGCGCCGGAGGGCGTGGGCGAGGGCCCTCGCCCCGTCGGGGCCGATGTTGTTATTGCGGAGGTCGAGCTCCGCGAGCCGCGTGTCAACCTCGAGGGCCCCCGCGAGAGCCACGACGCCCTCGTCCAGGAGCCCGACGTTGTTCCACTCGAGGCAGAGCGAGATGACCCGGTGCTCGGGGCTCTTGAGGAGCTCGGCGAGGAGCTTGGCCCCGGCGCCGGCGAAGCGATTACCCCGGAGGTCGAGCTGCAGCGGCGTCGCGACCCGACGCGCGGCCTCGACGATCTCCGGGCACTTGTCATCGCCCCAGTAGGCGTTGCTGTAGTCGAGGACTGTCGCTGCCGCCGCCGTGGTCGTCGCAGGGAGAACCATCGTCGCCAATGGCCGATGGATTGGGCTTCCTTCGATGGATTCTGCATGTTGAAGATGGGTGATGTGGGCCACGTTACAAGCAGACAAAAGCCCGTAATCCAGGTGGTCCACATTATCGGACTCCTAATCAAAACGTCAGAGGCCCTGCCGGATGGTCATCCAGCTCCGCATGGGCCAGCCACCAGCTGCCGCGGCAAGAGCCTCGTTTCTCATCAACATGATCCTCACAAGCACGGCACCGCTCTGTTTGCGGCAGTGTCATCACATGTGTGAGTCTCTCTCTTTCTCTTTCTCTTTTTCTCTCTCTCTCTCTCTCTCTCTCTCTCGCGCGCGCACGCCTCTTCAATGGCACTGGAACTTGCAGTGTCGTGCTTTGCTCGTGTAATGGCGGACCATGTGGAGAGGCGGCCAGTGCCGTAATGGCCTCTGCCGAGCCACCCGCCACATGGAAAAAAAATAACCCATGGGCCCGACAGGCACTGCGTTTGTGGCTACTACTGAACACGAGGCGTCTCCCGTTATTAATAATATGGGACGTCCTCTGTGGATGGTTGTTGGGCAGGGGCTCTGTCGAGTGGATGTGTATTGTGGGTAGTGAGTGAGGGATTCGCTCATTGATTGATTCTCGCCGTGCCCACCCATCATCGAGACGAGACGTTGAAACGTAGTTTCATTTTCAACACGCCCCGTGTTCCGACCCGCCTCGCGCGATACCGATACCGCAACCAACCCCCACATTTGCACACGATCCGCGAGATGACCACCGCCGTCGCCACCACCACCACCACCACCACCACCACCACCACCCCCGTCCGGCGCCTGGCGACCTCGGCCAGTGGCCTCACGCACGTCGACGTCGTCGAGGACCCGTTGACCCACACGACGCTCGTGGACAAGCACACGGCCATGCTCTCGAGCCCCGCGGCCACGCGCGCCGCGGCCTTTGGCGAGCTCGAGGTGCTCCTCGCACTCCGGGACGTCCCCGGGGTCGTCCGCCTGCACAGTTACCACGTCGATGACGCCGGGCGCCTGCACCTGCTCCAGGAACACTGCGCCCGGGGGGACCTCCTCGAGGTCGCCCGGATGGAGACCCGCGAGGCCCAGGCCGGGCTCCGCCGCGCCGACGGCACCGGGAACCTCACGCTCGACGAGGGCGGTCTCCGTCGGGTCTTTGGGGAGATCCTCGGGGCCGTCGCCGAGATCCACGCCCGGGGCATTGCCCACCTCGATCTCTCCCTCGAGAATGTCTTCGTCACCGAGAGCGGGGCCATCCGCATCGGGGACTTTGCCCACGCCCAACGGCAGCCGCCGGCGACGTCGGCGTCGGCGTCGGCGTCGGTGTCGGCGTCGGGGCCATCATCAGTCATCGCCAAGCCGGCGTACGCGGCCCCCGAGCTCCACGCGGCGTCGTCCCACGCGTGCGATCGCTTCCAGGCCGACGCCTGGTCCCTCGGGATCATGCTCTGGTCGTTGGTGACCCGGACGATGCTCCTCCGGTCGGCGACCCCGGACGACGAGACCTATGGGCAGATGCTCGCCCGGGGCTCGTGGGTCGCCCTCGAGCAGACCCAGCGCCTGCGCTCGGCCTCGTGGGCCCTCCGGGACCTCCTCCACCGGCTCCTCGATCCCAGTCCCGCGACGCGGCTCTCGGTCGCCGACGCCCGGCGCCACCTCTGGCTCCGCGCGCCGCCCGCCAGGCCCCCGTCGGGAACCACCCCGTCGCATTCCCACTCGGGGTCCTACCACAAGGAGCAGCACCTGCAGCCCCCACCGACCCCCGGCAGCGGCGCGGGGGCCAAGCAGCGGCCTCGGCGCCTGCGTTCGGTCTCGGGGGGCGTCGCGATCTGCCTCGCCCGCACCCGCGTGGCCATCCGGGGGGCCTCGGCGAGTCCGACCGCATTGCCCCTGCCTCTCTCGGCCTCGGCCCTGGCCCTGGCCCTCTAACTTATTCCGCATCTCCCTCGGACGGATGCCCACCCAATATGATCAATTACTATCTGTGAATACAATGTCAACTGCTGTTGGCACTCACGCACATCATCATTATTGTCAATATTGTTGGCCCTATTTATAGCGATAGCATGGCGCCCGCTCGGAAACCCCCCACGGCCGGCGATGGCCCCATCGAAAGACTACCGGTAGCAATGCCCCCGCACCCGCGACGACTCGACTCAACGCGACGTCGCAGCAGCGACCGACCAGCGAGCGAGCCACCAGCGAGAGCGGCGCCCGCCATCATGCTCCTCCGGCGGCACTACGTCTACAAGGAGCAGGCGCACGAGCGGAGCGTCGGGGGCGGCGAGGGCGACACCACCAGCAACCTCCTCGGCCGCTGGCTCGCGCGCCGCGATGAGCTCCAGCGCCACGAGTCCATCGCCCGCTTCCTCGCCTTCTTCTTCGACTTGGCGGGGGGCCGCGGCGGGGCCCTGAGCCGCGGGGGCTATGTCGCCTTCTTCCAGTGCGTCGGCCGGGCCCTCGTCCAGAGCCTCAGCACGGACCACGCGCTCGCCGCCGCCGAGCGCGACTGGGCCTACGACTCGGCGGGCCACGACGGCCCGACGATGCCTTACGCCCGCTTCGTGGCCGCGCTCTTCGAGACCGCCGAGCTCGTGCTCCCCGTCGAGACCGAGGCCGCGGGCTTCGTGGGGCTCTGGCTCGAGCTCCGCGATGCCATCGCCATCCCCGAGCCCGCGCTGGCCGCTGCGGCGTCAGCGCTCGCGGCCGTCGCGCACCCGACGACAACGACCACGACGTCCACGGCGGCGACCCCGCAGCTCCACGAGGCCGTGACCTACCGCCTCCGCCCGCCCCGGGACGTGACCAAGCTCCGGGGACCGCTCCTCCAGCGCTTGGCCCCGGGACCCGAGCAACTCGGGCTCATCCGGGGCCTGCCCCCACCGGACGCCGCGACCATGTCCCTCAAGCAGCTCCTGCTCTGCTACAACCCCCGCAAGTTTGCGCTCTCGCGCAAGTTCTCGGCGCTCTTTGAGCAACAGGGGGCCCCGCCCGCAGCGTCCGAGAGCGAGCCCCCAATGGTCTCGATGACCACGACCTCGACCACGACGACCCGGCCGGCGCCGCCGTCGGCGTTGCTCCAGCGCGAGAGCCGAGACCCGTGGGACGAGGAGACGGCCGTCCCCCGGGGCCTTGAGACGTTCCCGGCGCTGCGGATCGCCGTCGTCGGCCCCCCGGGGGCGGGCAAGACCCGCCTCGCCCAGTCCCTCGCGCGACGACTGGGCCTCCAGTACCTGGGGATCCCGACGGTCCTGACGATGGCCGTCGAGCGCAAGCGACAGCGAGACGCCCGGACCAGGGCCCGACGGGCGGCTCGCGAGGAGGCCGAGGCCCAGGCAGCGGAGGCTGGAGCCGAGACGCCCCCGGGCGAGGCGGGGGTGGCTCTGGCCTCTGGCATCGCTGAAGGTGATGGCCAAGGCGATGGCGAGTCGGGACCTTCAGATACAGCCGAGGCCCCGGCGACCGCGATCGATGACCGCGATCCCGAGGATCGCGAGGAGGACGCGCTCTTCTCCGACGCCGAGCTCGCGGCCCTCGAGCGCCACGGCCGCGCACTGGCGCGAGCGAAGCTCCTCCCGCTCGCGGGGCGCTTTGCCCGCGAGAGCCTCCTCCGGGGCGTCGGTGTCGTCCTCGACGACATCCACCCAAGTGAGCTCCGGGCGACCCCGCTCGGCGTCGACTATGTCATCGCCCTCGAGCTCAGCCGCGACGACGCCCGGCGGCAGCTCGCAGGGACAGCGCTCGCCCCAACGACACGGGCGTTCTACTCGGCCCGGGAGCTCGCCATGCTCCGGGAGTGCGACGCCGCGCTCGAGGACCTGGGCTTTGCCGACCGCCCCCGCGTTGAAGATGTGCCCAACGACGAGCTCGAGGAGGAGGAGCTCCTCCGCCGCCGGCGCGTGGCCGAGGCTGCCGCCCGCAAGGCCGCCACCGAGGCCGCGAGGGCCGCGGCAGCAGCAGAAGCAGCAGCTCTGGCTGCCGAGGCGGGCGGTGACAGTGGCGAGACTGCCGGCCAGGATCCCGGAGAGGAAACCGAGGGCAACGGCGGCGAGGGGGGCACCGAGTCGTCCTCAGCTTGTGTCGAGGCGCCGCCGTTGACCCCCGCGGTGCGGAATGGCGTCGCCCCGCTCACGGAGCCGACGGTGCCCGTCCAAGAGCTGATCCTCTCGGCCTTTGACGCCCGTTACCAGGAGTATCTCGGTCGCGTGGGCGTGGCCATGGCCCGGGCCCACCGCGCCAACGCCGACGAGCTCTCACCCCCGGCGACGCCCCAAGTGGTCTCGGTCCTGGCGGCTCAAGCCCCAGAGAACATCCTCGCGCAGTGCATCGACGCCATCTCCAAGGTACGCGGGGGGCTCAAGCAGCGTGTCGTGTGTGTTGTGTCTCGAGCTTGACGGTCGTTGTGATCACTCCACTTTGCAGAATCCCTATGGCCTCGGTCGTCACGCGAGCTCCCGCGTGGCCGTCCCCTTGACGCTCCCCGATGAGCTCGTCAACGGGGGCAATCGCGCCGAACAGCTCCGGTGGCTGCTCCACGGGGACTGGACCGAGCTCCGCGAGGCGGAAGCGCAGGCTCTGGCCCAACAGACCAGCGAGCAAGAGAGGGCCTTTGCCCGCCTGCCCGTGGCCGGACCCCGCTCCCGACGGCTCTCACGCTGGCGCGAGTGCTGCATTGTCTCGTCAACGTCGGCGACGCCGGGCCCCGTGCTCGGGGATCCCCGCCACGCGGTCTACTACAGCGGCCGCGTCTACCTCCTGGCGTCGCCCGCGCACGAGCGGGCGTTCGTCGCCCACCCGTGGCAGTACCTCACCCGGGAACCGCCCCCACGGCCCCCGCAGCGGCGCCTGTGGGTCCTGGCCAGCGGCCCCCTCGACCCGGGGACCCGGGCAGCCCTCGCGGGGCTCGTCGGTGCCGAGGAGGATGGCGTGCTCTCGGCGACTACGTTCCTCGACGCCCACCACTCGGTACGCAGCGAGATGGCGCTCCTCAGCGGCCAGGTCCTCGATGGGCCCACGGCACTCGCCGGGGGCCTCGCCGAGGCCCTCATCGCCCGGGAGCGGGGCTGGGTCCTGGTGGACCTCATGCCCAGTAAGGCCGTGCTCGAGGCCATGAGGGCCCACGGCTGCCTCCCGGAGGCGATCCTCGTGCTCGTGCCGCCGCCACTGGCACCGGCGTCGTCGTCGACCGCATCGGCCTCGTCGTCGTCGTCATCCCCGTCGGCATTGCTCGATCGGGCCCGGGAGGAGGCCTGGCGGGCCCAGTTCGCCCCCACTGACGACACGCCGGCCCCGTTCCTCACGACGCTTCTCGCCGACGTCGAGTTGGCGGATCTCCCGGTGAAGACGACCCCGTGGTTTACCGACGATCCATCGGCCACGGCCGCGGCGATGCATCGAATCCTCAGCCCCCTGGCCCCGCGGGTCGATGCCGTCGACGATGGGACGATCGTCAACGCCGAGGAGGCCGCGCGGGTCTTCACCCCCGCCGCCACCGACAAGGGCGACGGCGACGAGGCCGTGATGACCGACAAGGGCGAAGGCGACAGTGGTGCTGCCGCCGCAGCGGCGGTCGCGGAAGCCGTGGAAGCCGAGGCCCTCAGTCGGCGGGTGTGCATGGGCGAGACGGCGCAGTACTGCCCCGTGACCTGGGCGACCAAGCGTCTCCTGGTCCCCGGCCTCGCCGAGCACGCCGTGAGCTTTGAGCAGCGCTTTTATGCGTGTGCGGGGGCCACGGAGCGACGGGCGTTCGAGCGGAATCCCCGGCGGTACGTGCCCACGGGGGCCCTCGCGACGGACGCTCTCGTGCCCGTGGTCTGGCTGCTCGGGGGCCGTGGCGTGGACGTCGCGGCCCTGGCGTCGTGTATCTGCGGTGGGGACTCGACGACCCCGTCGACCGTGGCGATCGTCGACCACGACGGCGTCCTCGCTCGGGCCATGCAGCGGCGACGGCTCCAGTCGCTCCTGCCCGAGGACAAGCAGACCCCGCTACTCGAGCTCTACGTCGACGAGCTCGTGGGCGACGTCGCGCGGCTGCGCGCCATGTCCCCGCCGCCGGGTGCGATCGTGCTCGGGGGACTTGGCATCGACGTCGTCGAAGGCGACGAGGCACCAGCGACGACAGGAACGCGATTGCCCACGCCCGAGCTCCTCGCGCGGCTCTTTGAGCGCGATCTGTACCCGACGGTCGTCGCCCCGCTCGTCGCCACCGAGGCCGTGGCCGTCGATCGGCAGCTCCAGCAATGGCGGGCGCGTCAGCCGATCGTCCGACGCTCCATGGCCCGGACTAAGCTCCGCGCGATGAACAGCGGCGAGGACCCCGCGGAAGCGGGCGGCGAGGCCGCGCAAGACGGCGACGGCGTCGAGGACGACGGACCGAGTCTCCAAGAGCGCGAGGCTGAGGAGACCGCGCGCCTCCAGGAGCAGTTCCAGGGGGACCAGGGAGCCCTCGACGCGGCCCTCGGGGTCCTCCGCGACCGCGGCTGCACGGTGCTCCCGGGGATTTCTGCTGATGGCACGCTGCGGGCCACGCGCAAGGCCCTCGAGGAGGCCCTCGGGGGCTTTCTCCGGCGCAAGGCCTCGGTGTTTGAGTATTGCGAGGAGGTCGTCGGGCTTGAGGCCATTCGGGGGCTCCTGGGGAGCGGGGAGGCGAGCGTCGGCCAGCACGGGCTCCTGGACCCGATCACCGGGCACGGGCCGACCGAAGGCGACGGCGGGTGGCCCCCGCCGGGGCGACTCCGGGCCCTCCGGCACCGGGATCGGCTCTATTTCCCCTGGTCCCCGGCGTCCCTGGCGGCGTGTCGGGACCGGCCGTCGCTGCTGACCCAGTCGCCAACGCATCCACCGGCCCACCGCCCGACGTGCGCGGTCGTCGGGCCCTCGTCCTCGGGCAAGAGCCGCCTCGCCCGGGCCCTCGCCGCCCACCACGGCCTCGTCTACGTGACCCCCCGGGGGGCCATCGACTGGGTCCTCCAGTGCCACGGGCGGACCGAGCTCGCCGAAAGCCTCCGGGCGGCGCCGTCCACGGCCACGATCGACGGCGTCGCGACGCACGACGCGCTCGTCGCGCGGCTCCGGAGCGCCGAGTGCCAGGCCCGTGGCTGGGTCCTCGACGGCTACCTCCAGTCGCCCATCGAGCTCCGCCGGTGCCTCGGAGCCCTCGACGAGCAGCAGGCGGTTCACCCGGAGCTCGTCGTCGTCCTCGAGGCCTCGTACGCGTGGGTCTGGGACCGCGTCCGCCGTCGCCGCCGCGCGAGTGCGAGTGCGAACACCAACGCAGTATCCAGCGAGGAGGCTGCCGAAGTCGACGCCGCCACGCCCGGGAGCACCCACCACGAGGACCTCGTGCGGACCCTCGCGGCCTGGCACCGGCAGCGCCTCGACCTCCTCGACACGTGGCTCGGGCTCTTTGGCGGCGCGCACGTGCTCCAGCTGGACGCCACGCAGTGCTCCTCGTGGGGGCTCCGGACGCAGGCCAGCGCGGCCCTCGAGGGGATCGCCGAAGCCACGCGACGCTTCCGTCAGGACCGGGTCCTGGGCCGCCCCGCGCGGCTCGGGGGCGTGCTGGTCCCCGCGCCGGTGCTCGCCCGCCGCCGGCACCCGGTCTACCAGTCGCTCTGCCCCGTGAGCCTCCTGGGGACGCCCCACGCGCTGTACCGCGAGCCGCCCGTGGATCGGGCCTTGGCCGTGGCCCTCGGGGAGGTCGTGGTCTTTGGCGCCGACGCCGAGGCCCTCGCCATCCTCACGGACCCGAAGGCCGGGGCCGAGTTCCTCGGCGACGATGCCGTGACGCGGGCCACGGGGCGCGTCGCCCGGTCCCCTATCGACTGCTCGCTGCTGTCGCTCGTGGCCGTCGCGGACGCCGAGTTCCCCGAGCTCAAGGGCTACTGCCCCGTGACCTTTGCCCGGGGCACGGGGGACAAGGATTGGCACGCCCTCGTCCGGGGGCGGGTGCTCTTCCGGGCCACGTACGAGGACCGGGTCTTCTTCCTGGCCACGGAGGCCGCGCGCCAGAGCTTTGTCCGGGCCCCGGGGGCCTTTGCCCACCAGGAGCTCCCGGTCAAGCTCCCCCCGCAGCTGCCCCCGCTCCTCGGGCGCCAGTGCCCCGGGCGCCTCGAGCAGGAGCTCGCGGGGGTCCTCAACGAGACCCTCGTGCGCCTCGGGACCCTCCGCCCCAAGTTCCTCGGCGTCGACGCCCGGGCCTCGGCCTGCGTGCACCTCGCGCTGCTCCTCAAGACCCGGGCCCGTCATGAGCGGGGCACGGGGAGCGCCGCCGTCGCCGGGGCCGTCCGGGCCGTGTACGTCCGCCGCCTCGAGGCGTTTGAGCGCGACTGTTGCCTCGGGGAGCGGCTCCGGGCCACGTCGGCGCTGGCCCCGCCCCGGACCGCGGCGACCTCGTGCGGCCCGGGGATCAAGGGCGCCCGGGCCGTGCGGGCCGAGGATCGCCCGGGGCCGGGCCCCAGCGACCAGGCCAAGGACGACGACGCCGAGCGGGCCCTGGTCGACGAGGCCGAGCGCCTCCGCGCGCGCTTTGACGAGCTCGCGGCCGAGCTGGACACTGGCGGCGGCGGTGGGCGGAGTCCCAACAACCAGCGGGGGCGGTTGCCCCGGAGCCGCCCGCAGTTTCTGGCCTACGCCGA
This sequence comes from Lagenidium sp. CBS 127285, assembly GCA_023338185.1. Taxonomy (NCBI): domain Eukaryota; phylum Oomycota; class Peronosporomycetes; order Pythiales; family Pythiaceae; genus Lagenidium; species Lagenidium sp. CBS 127285. The sequence goes on from JAADYI010000143.1 coordinate 18,120, forward strand.
GCCCGTCGACGTGGATGCCCAGACGCTCCTGGCGCTGGTCCCCGACGGACGACCATCAGCGAGTTGAGCGGGAGCAACAAGGAGAGAGCAAGAGGGGCTACGCTTGTGGTGTGTAAGACTTTGGGGGCTTTTCTCGTTTCCTTGTGTACGTGACTCACGGGAGCAGGGGCGTCGACTCGGTGGCGTTGCTGGTGCTCCCGGTGCCGCTGCTGCTGCTGCTGCCAAAACTGCTACTGCTACTGCCGCTGTGACTGCGATGGGGATGATGGCCGGTGGTGGTGGTCTGGCCCCCAATGTCGACGACCACGGCGTCGTCGTCCAAGGCGTCGTCGTCGTCCTTGGGGTCCCGGAACGGGGGCGTCCACCGGCGGAGGAGCAGGCTGAGGAGCACGACGGGGACCGCGGCGACGAGCTCCGAGAGCCCCGCGAGCGCCGGGGGCAGGGCCAGTCCCCAGTGCGGGTACAGGGCCCCCGCGGCGATGGGGACGAGCGCGAGGTGGTAGGCCCCGGCCCACGCGACGTTGCGGCGGATCCGCCGGCTCGTCGCGGCCGCGAGGTCGAGGGCATTGACGAGGCCATGGAGGTGGTCCTTGACCAGGACGACATCGGCGGCCTCGATGGCCACGCCCCGGGGCCCGGCGCCGAGGGCGATGCCCACGTCCGCGAGGGCCAGCGCCGGGGCGTCGTCGAGGCCATCGCCGATAAACGCCACGCGCTTGCCGAGGCCCTGGAGGAGCCGGACCTTGTCGACCTTTTGATGCGGGAGCGCGTCGGCGATGACCGTGACCTCGGGGATCCCCAACTCGGCGGCGACCGCGAGCGCGGTGCCCCGCTGGTCGCCCGTGACGAGCCACGTCTGGAGCCGCCGGCGCCGGAGCTCGGCGAGGACCCGCGGGGCCTCGGGGCGCGGGGCATCCCGGAGGGCCACGAGCGCGCAGAGGAGGTGGTCGACGGCCAGACAGACGACCACGCAGCCGTCCTGCTGGTACGCGAGGTTCCGGCCCGCGAGGTCGAGGGGGACGTCGACGCGGAGGACATCGAGCATCCACTTGATCGAGCCCACGCACACCGTGTGCCCATCGACGCGCCCCCGGACCCCGCAGCCGGGGACCGCGGCCCAGTCGTCCACGGGGAGCATCGGGGTGTGCACCTTGCGGGCGTAGTGCCCGATGGCCCGGCCGAGGGCGTGGGGGCTCTCGCGCTCGACGGCCGCGAGGTACGTCCAGAGCCGCCGGGGGGTCATGTGCGGGGCGAGTCGCGACGACGACGCCACGAGGAAGTCGACGACCTCGAGGCGCCCGCTTGTGAGGGTCCCGGTCTTGTCAAAGAGCACGACGTCGACCCGGTCGAGGGCCTCGAGGGCCCGCCCCCCGCCCTTGAAGAGGAGCCCGCACTGGGCGCCGACGGTCGTGGCGACGAGGATCGCCGTCGGGACCGCGAGGCTCACGGCCCCCGGGGAGCTGATGACCAGGACCGTGAGGGCAAAGCGCAGGGCAAACGACGCCGGGCCCTCGTCCCGTGACCCGGGGGCCACGCGCCCACGGCGGGCGAGCTCGTACCAAAAGACAAAGACCGTCGCCGCGACGAGGACGATACCCGTCGCGACGTACGAGGCCAGGACCTCGGCGACTCGCTGGCTCTGGCAGTGGGCCGACTGGGCCTCGTCCACGAGGTCGACGATTCGCGCGAGCATCGACTCGCTGAGCGTGTGCGTCACCCGGATGAGGAGGACCCCGTGGGCATTGAGCGTGCCCCCGATGACCGCCGAGCCGATGCCCTTGGGGACCTTGGCCGCGGCGCCCGTGACCATCGACTCGTCGACGCGGCTCGCGCCCTCGATGACGACGCCGTCGGTCGGCACGCGGGTCCCCGGGAGGACCTTGAGGACGTCCCCGCGCTCCACGAGGAGCACGTCAATGTACGTTTCCTTGGCCTCGGCGGCGGACGCGTCGCCGTCGTCTGCGTTGTCGTTGCTGTTGCTGTTGCCATTGCTGGTGTTGAGGAGGATGGCGGTCTTGGCCTGGGTCTGCATGAGGACGTCGATGCTCCGGGCGGCCCGGGCCTTGACGAGCTGCTCGATGTACCGCCCGAGGAGGATCAGCGTGAGGAGCAGCACCGTGATCTCGAAAAACGTCTCGTCGCCGACGGCAACGTGGCGTCCGCGTCGCGGCGGGGGCGCGGGTGTGGGCAGCGAGGCCCCGAGGGGCGGCGGGAGCACCCCGGACGGCCGGCGGGCGAGGACCTCGAGGGCGATCGTGATGACCGAGAAGACGTAGGCCAGGGCGGCACTGAGCGTGACCAGCACGTCCATGGTCACCCGTGAGCCGAAGCGCAGCGCCACGAACGCGCTCTCGTGGATCGGGTACGCGACGAAGAGCAGCAGCGGCGTCGCGCAGGCAAAGCCAATGACATCCCGCAATGAGAGCCCCGGGACGACGTCGCGGGCGATCACCGTCGCGATGCCCCCGTCGCCGCCATCGACAAACGGCACGACGTACTCGATGAAGAGGACCGGCAGCGCGAGGAGGAGGCTCCAGAGGAGCGCGCGGCGGAACATGGCGAGCTGGGCCTGTTCGGTGAGGAGCCCCTGGGGCTCGGGGGTCGAGACCTGCACGGGGATGTTGAGGATCGACTGCACGTGCCGGACGATCGTCCGGGCCCCGAGGGCCTCGGGGTCATAGTCGACGACCACGGCGCGGCCCTGGAGGTGGCCATCGACGTCGTCACTGTTGCTGCGATGGGTCTTGGCGGCGGCCTTTGCTGAGGCCCTGGAGGAGGCAGCGCCCCGCGGATGGTACTCGGCGATGGAGACGATGCCCGGATACCCCGTGAGGACGTCGATCACGCGGATCGGGAGCTCGCGGCCAATGTGCAGGACCAGCGAGACCAGCGACTCCCGGGCGAGGGGCATGGCCGTGAAGCCGAGGGTCCCGACGAGCTGCGCGATGCGCTCGGGCGTGAGGGTGCTCGGGTCGTAGTCGAAGATCCCCCGGCACGTGAGAAGACTGACGTTGACCCCGTAGATGCCCGGCTGCTGGGTCATGAACGCCTCGATGCGCGTGCAGCAGCCGCTGCCGGTCATCCCCCCGATGCAGAGCCGCAGCGTCTCCACGCGGACCCCCGTGGACACGGGCGGCGGCGGTGACGACGTCAGGCGGCTGCCGTTCTTGTAGGCCTGGATCCGATCGGCCATGGACAAGGGGCGGGCCGTCGGAGGAGGGGCCGGTGGGCGGGCCGGAATCGAACGGGGCTCGAGGCTCTTGGGCCCCGGAGCTGAAGGCGCCTGGTCATTATCGGAGGGGCGAGTGGATGAGGCCTCGGGTACTGGAACTGACGTAAGTGGGAGGGGCGTCGGGGGATCACCAGGGACGGCGGCCGCGGGGACTTCGTCCTTGTCCTTGCCGTCGTTATCATCAGCATCGACATCGACAACGGGCGTTTGGTCGACAAGGGGTTCGTCTCTCGACTTGGTCGGCGCAGGTGGCGAGGGGACTGTCACTGGGGGATCCAATGGCATCGCCGCCACGTCAGCGAGGGCATCGGCCATCGGCCCCATCCCCCCCGCGCCGGCGCTGCGCTCGTGTCGATGCTCGTCCTCCGTCACGGTCGTCGTGTCGGAGACGGTCTCGTTGTCATCCTCGTCCGCGGCAGCCGCCGCCGCGAGCTCGGCGTCCAGGGCCGAGTCCAGGTCCACGACCACCCCCCGCAAGAGCGGCGGGGACGAGGCGGCGGCCCCCCACGGCGTGCCCTCCCAGGCCATTGCGATGCCCCCGTGCGAGCGCTGCGAGCTTGGGGTCACGGCCGCGCTGCCGCTGCCGTTGCTGCTTGCGCCCGAGTCGCTCTCGACCGACGGGCTCTTGGCCCGCGTTGTTGGCATGGGCGTCCTTGTCGTTGTCGTGGCCGAGGCCGTGGGCGCGTCGACGGCCCCGACCGTCTTCTTCTTCCGCGCCATGGGCCGCGCGCTGCGGCAACTTGCACGCAGGTTCGTTGCTGTGGCTTTGGCGGGGCGAGCGGAGCTCTCTGGATAGGGGCAAGTGGATGCGACGTGCCAACAGAACAGGACAACGCCGACGCCGACGCCGACAACAACAACAACAACAACGGCTCACACACAAAAACAACCAACGACCATCACTCTACCTTGGGAGAGCACAACAGCAGGATGGGTGCCGAATCTCTGGTGGTTGACAGTCAGTATACAGTGTATACCAACGTTTGGGATCCACAAGGCGTGCGAACTTACCAGCCCCATGAATATGCAATGAGCTCGGGCATTGCGAGCAAATCTTCGCTGAGCCTCGCGTCGCTCGCGATCGCCACGGACGCCGCGCAGGCGCCAGGTGGCGCGGGGAGTTCTTCCACGGCCCCCCCCGCCCCGACCTATGGCACCCTCGTGTCGCTGAACCCGCCGCAGTTCTTTGAGATCGTCGAGCATCAGGTCTACAGCTGCAACAAGTGCGACTCGTCCTCATTCCCGTTCCTCGCGACGCTCCAGCTCAATACCGTCGTCTACCTCTCGTACGACGAACTCTCCCGGGAGCTCACGGATTTCTTCAAGGAGAAGGAGATCAATGTCGTGAGTCTGCAGGGCTGCGCAAGGCAGGAGGAACTAATGACGAAACGGGAAGTTGATTCATCGTGATGGTCCCCGCAGATCCACCTGGGGATGAAGCATCGTTCGATGGCGCGATGGAATGGAATCTCCGAGGGCATGACCAAGGAGGCAATCGAGTACATTCTCGATCAGCGACGGCATCCGATCATGGTCATGTGCAAGTACGTTGTTTGGAATCTACATGAACCTTTGTCCGATCACGCACCCACGTTGGCATTTCCACGAACACAGGACTGGGATACACTTTGCAGGCACGGTCGTCGGCTGCCTCCGGCGCTTGCAGAATTGGAGCCTCACTGCGACGATCGACAAGTATCGAAACCTCTCGAGTAGTGTCAAGACGCGGTTCGAGAACGAGCAGTTTATGGAGCTATTCGACGTCGATCTTGTCACGCTCCCGCCGCATTTGCCAGATTGGTTCGTCTTGAACCAACAGCTTATGGTACGTACGCACCACAGAAATATTGCCAAGTTAGTCCTGACGTTGTGAGCAGGAAGAGGAGCGGATTGCTCTGCTTGAAGGCGAAAAGTTCCCCGGCAGCAGTCAGCTGAGCGCAAAGGAGAACGAGGACCCAACAGCCGTGGAGGACTCGGTGCCAATGCCCGCCACAGTAAGGCGCCAACAGCCAACTGCATATCAGGAGTATTACTTCCAAGTGCAAGGGCCACTGACCTCTCCGTCGGTGAAATTTTCCGAGAAAAAGAGCATCATTGGTGACGATGACGACGATTAACAACGACCCAAAATGATAATAATGAGTGGAGGCAAAATGGACTCGATACTTCTTGAATACAGTAGTGATACGATCTGCTGACGTCACTACGATCGGCTTTACGTCAGGTCTTGGGCAGCATCCGTCTCGCCCATGATACCCTCCTTGACACGGAGCAGAATCGAGATCTTCCATGGCTCGATTTTCGAAATGGTATCAAACTGGTACACCGCATCGGCAAAGGCATCGGCGTTGAAGCCTTCAAATGCTTGGATCATAGCCTGTTTTGAATCGGCCTCGTTAAGTCCCCATCACGGCCTTTTGGAGATGCATCATGTCAGCATCACACGAACCTGCAGGAACTTGCCCTCTCGGCTGTCGGCAAACGTGTAGTCGATTTCTTGATACTCCTGCCACTTCATCTGCACAAGCACGAGGTCTTTGGTGGCAAGCGCGCAGATGCCGGCATTGAGAAGGTGGTTCTTCGCGTTGAACTTGAGCAGGTTCGACTCCATGGACGATTTGGCGATGCTCTCGTAGATCTCGACGGCACCGTCATATCGTTCGAGCTGTGCCGAGAACTGCGCGACCTTCAAGAGCATGTTGTTCGCTGATGACTGCTGGTTCTCGCCAGAAAAGTAATCAGCCGCCTGTCGATAGCTTTCGAGAGCCTCCTCCTTGTTATCCTGGCCCTCATAGATCTCTGCAATTTGCTTTTGCAGCTTGGCAGCGTTCGAGAAGCGACCAGCATCGCAGAGCATCGAGATTGCCGTCTTGAAGTACTCAATCGAGTCTGTCCGCCGCGGAGAAAGGTGTTAGTTCGTGCATGTAGTCCATTCATGGCGCACGCGTGAAGACGCACCCGTGGGGTTCACCTTTGAGAGGGCATCTGCCGCGTACTGGTAGAACTGCGCGGCTCGCGAGCTCTCCTTCAGCTTGATCTGTTCCGTACCACAGCACCCCATTCAGCACCAGCGTCCTTGCTGTCCAGCTCCGGGGCACAAGGCCACGACGACAGACCTGGCAGTCCGCGCACTTGACGTAGGCATCCGCTGCTTCTTGCCCTGCGAGTTCGCCGTGCGTTGATCAGGTGCCGTGGCCCACGTAAGAGCGCGTTGTGGCTCGGGCAAAACGCAACCACGTACACTTCTTGGCGATCTTGAACTGGTTCCCGGCCTTCTCGAAGAAGTCACTCGCATCCTCGTACTTTTGCGACCCCGAGCCGAAGGAGAAGAAGGAGGTTTTCTTCAGGGCCTTCTGGCCCTGGGCCATGTACTCGGCGCCTTTGGCCTCCGCGGACATGGTCCTCGATGATCCAACACAGAGCAGGCGCCTTGATGTGCGAGGCGAAAATGTGGTGAGCTCTGCGCTTGGGGGTGTTTCTCTTCAAAAGAAAAAACGAGCCACGTGGACCACATCAAAGACACCTCATGGAACAGTTTGAAACAATTCATTGACAAAGTAAAAAATACATTGTCGTGTGTATTATTCAAAAGAAACAAGCTAATTAACCCTGGTGGGCTAAAACGACGAACAAGGCCGAAACTACCCTTTAGCCTCGCTTCAAGTACGCTTGGAGTTGGGGCAGGGCCTGCACGGCCTTGAACACCTCCATGAGGTTCTTGTGGTCATCGGCAATGGTCACCGGGACGCCATCGAGGGCACCGCTCTGGAGGCCGACGATCACCGCGTAGATGGCGAGATCCGCCACGGTCAAGTCCTTGCCCGTAGCGTGGGGCCCGCCCCAGTGCGCGACACGCGAGTCGACCCACTTGAGGGCCTTCGGGATGTCGTTCTCCGCCAGCACGCGTCGAGCCTCGAGTTTCTTCTCCTGATCGGCAATGCGATACGTCGGCGAGATCCTGTTGTACATCTCATCGATGATGCAGAAAACCTCATCGATGCGCAGAGCCGCCGCCGGGTCATTCGCAGGGTAGAGGCCACTGATGGTTCCCGCGTACTGGAGAATCGGCAACGACTGGGAGAGGACTTCGCCATTGATATCGAGCACCGGCACTTGGCCGTACGGAAGCGTCGCGCGGCGCTTCTCCACCTCGGCATAGTCAATGCGCTCGTCCTCGAACTTGATGCCAGCGTAATGAAAGGCCAAACGGATTGGCTCGGCACGACCCGGGCCGTTGAAGTAAGTGAGCTTGAGCTTGGGGGTGCCGTGCTGCGCGGCGTACCATTCCTTGACTCGAGGGTGCGAAGCTACCTTGACTTGGACGGCGAGGGCCTCCGGAAACGCATCAGCAACAGTCTTCGGCACATGGTCCAACACACCGTTCTTGAGCATACCAACAAAGTTAAAGATCGCGATCTCGTGAATGAAAACTGATGACGTCTGGAACACCGGGCTGCTCTTCATTGCAGCAAGGCGGGCTTCAAAGAGCTTCATGTAACGTGGGATCGTCACGTTGGCGAGTTCTTCGCGCATTGTCTTCTTCTTTTCGGGATCCTGTTCGCGGAACGACGGCAAAATCTTCTCCATGAGTTCGTCCAGGGCAGCGAGAATCTCATCGACCTTGAGAGCTGCAACCGGGTCGTTAAGCGGATAGAGCCCCGCGAGGCGTCCGGCGTAGCGCAGGAGCGCCAGAGACTGGGCGAGGACTTCCCCATTCACCTCCAGCACGGGGGCCTGGCCAAACGGGAAGGTCGACTTGCGGGCCGCAAACTGCTCGCCCGTGAGGCGTTCGTCTTCAAATGGGACATTACCAATGTGAAAGGCGAGGCGGATGCTCTCGGCGCGGCCGGCGGCGTCGAAGTAGGTGAGCTTGAGCTTGGGGTACTGGGCCATGGCTGCTGGATTCCGTTGGGTTCCTGGGGGCTTGGTGGTGATGGTGGGTCGCTGTGTGCGTGCGGCGGCGCAAATTGCGTTGTGATGCTCAGGAAGATCGCTTCCGGGGTTGCTCCTCCTCCACCACAGCACCGGACTGGGAACCGGATTGCGGATCGCTTCTTGGGCGATGGTCCAGCACAATCGACAAGGCAGATCCAGTTGAAGATCACGTAATCTCACTCAACGACCTTAAATATGGTGTGCCACACCAAGTTCATTCGACTCTCCAGAAAAGTGAACCTTTTGGAGAACGCGCGTTCCGCCTCGCGGCAGCCCACATCACGCCCCTTTGATCTCCGTCTCTTTCCGCCCGTGGCGCGGCGCCTGTGGAGACCCCCCACCTTTCTTGACGCTCTCTCGGCATTTCCGATTGCCTGCCCGTCATCTTCTTTCTCCGCCCCCCCCCCCGCAAGTTTCCCCCCTTTACAAGCGATGAAGCCCTTTGACGTCAATGTGCACCTCAAGTACCTCGTCGGGCTCAAGAACAAGAAGGAGGACTTTGAGTCGTGCATGACCGAGCACATGCGCATCAGCGGCATGTACTGGGGCGTCGGGGCCATGGCCCTCCTCGGACGCGAGGTCGAGATGGACCCCGAGGAGATCATCACGTGGATCCTCAAGTGCGAGCATCCGGACGGCGGCTTTGGGGGCAACGTCGGCCACGATCGTCACCTCCTCTACACGCTCCACGCGTTGCTGATCCTCGCGATGCTCGATGGCCTTGATCGTATTCAGCGAGACAAGACCGCGGAGTACGTCGCGAGCCTTCAGGAGCCCGATGGCTCGTTTGGCGGCGACCAGTGGAAGGAAATCGACACCAAGTTTACGTATTGTGCGCTCTCGGCACTTTCGATTCTCCGGCGACTGGACCTCGTCGATGTCCCCAAGGCTATGGCATACATCCACACGTGTGGTAACTTTGATGGAGGTTTTGGCAATATCCCTGGTAAGTGGGTGCTCCGGTGTGGAGACGAAGGAGGGGCGTGTGAGTTCTCACGTCCAGAGACACTGCAGGTTGCGAATCGCACGGCGGGCACATCTTCACGGCTGTCGGTGCGCTTTCCATGGGCAGCGCGCTCGATAAGGTACGGCATCTTCTTGTGTTGCCCACATCTCCTGAGGCTGAGGCTGATAGAATGGGGATGTGCAGTATGTGGATGATGAGCTCCTCGGTTGGTGGCTCTGTGAACGCCAGTGCGATTCTGGTGGGCTCAATGGGCGACCAGAGAAGCAGGCTGATGTTTGCTATAGCTGGTGGAATATCGCCAGCTTGATCATGATTGGAAAGCTCGACTGGATCAACAAAGAGAAGCTGATCAACTTCATCCTGGAATGCCAGGATCTCGACGATGGCGGTATTGCGGACCGACCAGGCAATGTAGCCGATGTGTTTCACACATTCTTCGGGATCTGCGGGCTTAGCATGCTCGGATATTTCGATCGTGAGGCTGACAGTCACCCGGAATACAAGCAAATCCGGCGTGTCCACCCTGTGTATGCTTTGCCCGTCGACGTTGCCGAGAAGCTCCAGCTAAAGGCGCAGATCATCCCACCATCCAACCAGTCGTGAACACCATAGCAATGCAAAGTGATGTTCAACCGAGCTCGTTTGTTTTGTTAATGTTTTTCCTGAATCAGAGTGTGTCGCTAGTCCAGCACGTATGAGCCCCCTGTTCGCACGTTTAAGGGAGGAGTCTGCGTCGTAGCGATTGTTTATAACTCCATTGGAGTGGCATCTTCGACGACCACACCAGCGGCAAACGGCTCAAACTTCGAGCTCAAGACACCTACGAATACGATAGAGTCATAACCAGAATAAGGATTCAACACCTCGCTGCTAGACGTACGGGTAGCGCCACGAGGAATCTGAGTGACAATATCACGCTCAATCTGCGACCGAAGCTTGGACACCTCGTTCGGTTTGATTGAGTTGATATCTTGGACAACTTCGACACGTCCGTTCACGCGCTTGATGATTGTGATGTCCACGTTGCTTCCCGAGCCCAAGTCGTTCCAGACCCCTGCAAGGATCGCATCTTGGACGAGCTTCTTTGCCTCCTCCTCCTGAAAATTGAGCGTGATTCGTCAACTCAAGTTTGAAGCTGCGGTCCTCCATCTCGAGTTGTTTACCGTCAAGCCATCTTTGTATCCGTGCTCGAACACCGACATTGCAGCCAAGCTGCCCGAGCCCATGGTCACGAACGGGAGCTTGTCCGTGCTTCAAACACGAACAACCATTCTCAACATCCCACCTTCCCAACAGGTGATACGGGTCGAGCGTCGACTTTACCTGCCGTGCGGGTACACAGTGTAGAGATGCGGTCCTGTCACATCCACACCACCAAGCACCAACGCCGCTGAGATGTGGCCCTGGTATTGGAAGAGCATGCGCTTCAGCAGCGTCATGGCGGTCACAACGCGC
>JAADYI010000144.1:0-28602 GCA_023338185.1 Lagenidium sp. CBS 127285
GAGAGAGAGAGAGAGAGAGAAGCGTGGACGCATTGCGCATGGTGGTTTCATACACCCACTGTGAACCTGAGACAGGCCACATTGAAACACGGGACAAGTGGATGAGGTCTTCGGGACAGCTTGTCCCCAAAACAAAAAACAAACAATTGCCATAGCCTCTAGTCCACCACGAGAGACTAAGCTAAGGAATGGATCCGCCAGCTACAGACGAGATGGTCGCGTGGTCGGCGTCGGTGGGTGGTGCTCGTACCAATGCCGGGCAATCTCCTCGCGCTTGCAGATCCAAATGTCGTCCCCAAAGCCCTGAATGTAGTCGAGGAAGCGCACGAGCGCGGCAAAGCGCCCTGGGTGCCCAACCACGCGACAGTGGAGTCCGATGGACATCATCTTGGGTTGCCCCGCGCGGCCCTCGGCCAGGAGCACATCAAACGTGTCCTTGAGGTACGTGAAAAACTGCTCGCCACAGTTGAAACCTTGCATCGCGACAAACTTCATGTCGTTGTTGGTCAGCGTGTAGGGGATGACAAGATGCGGTCGGCCGTACTCGTGGTTCCAGTACGGGAGATCGTCATTGTACGCATCCGAGTCGTAGAGAAACCCACCCTCCTCGACGACCAGGCGCCGGGTGTTGACGTTGGGCTTGCCCTGGTAGAGCCCCACAGGACGCTTGCCAATGAGGCGCTCGTGGATCTTGATCGTCTTGCGGATGTGCTCACGCTCGGTCGCTTCGTCGACGTTTTGGTAGTCGATCCAACGGTACCCGTGACTCGCAATCTCCCAACCGGCCTCGACCATGGCCTTTGCGGCTTCGGGATTCTTCTCCAGCGCGAGCCCAACGGCGTAGACGGTGAGTGGAAGTCGACGCTCGGTGAAGAGTCGGTGAATGCGCCAAAAGCCCACGCGACTGCCGTATTCATACAGCGACTCCATGTTGAGGTAACGCTCGCCGATCGTCGGTTGGGCCCCGACAATGTCTGAGAGGAGGTGCTCGGAGCCGCGATCGCCGTTGAGGATGCAATTTTCACCACCTTCTTCATAGTTGAGCACAAACTGCACGGCGAGCTTCCGCCCGCCGGGCCAGTTCGGGTTGAGGCCACGCTGGCCATAGCCCACGAGATCCCGCGTGGGCTTAGGCGATGACATGATGGGGGGGGACTTGAGCGATCCGTGATCAACAACCGACGCCACTTTGTGGTGGTGCCTTGAGCTTTACAGTGTGGCGACTTGCGCGATCAGTCGCCTGGCAATCAGGAAAATGGAATCACCATCATCGCTCCAGTTCAACACTCGTACCTTGGAGGATTGTTGCGGTGGAGATAAACCTTGATCACGAGAACAAATTCTAACCTGACATTTGAACGATTCGATAACCTCAAAATTGACAATTAGTGATGTGCATTTCGTACTTTACAATGACACATACGGTGCCCCGAGGATTTCCCCTCTTGGTTTCCGAGTCGGAAGAAAAAGGATCGCGTCGTGACCGCAACGTCAAGCCCCTTTGCGCCTGTGCAGGAGGAATCAAGCGCTCGAGCAAAATGCCAGGGGACGGATACGATCGCCACATCACCATCTTCTCCCCCGAGGGGCGCCTCTACCAGATCGGTGCGCGCGGAACCTTTGTGGCGCGTCGCGGTTCGGCCGCAACAAATCTGATGGACATATATCTTGTATGTCTGGGTGCAGAGTACGCCTTCAACGCGGCCAAGGAGTGCGGTCTCACGTCGGTCGGCGTCCGTGGCAAGGATAGCACGGTCTTCGTGACCCAGAAGAAGGTCCAGGTGCGTCCACCGCCCACGGAGGGGCACGGAGCGAGCCTTTCGACACGATCAACTAACATTAGCAACCCCGCAGGACAAGCTCATTGATCCGGATTCGGTGACGAGCGTCTTCCAGATCACACACGAGATCGGCGCCCTCGTGACGGGTCTCCCAGGTATGTTGGCGAGGAACACCCACCGCGCGCCTTCCCACTGACCGACAAAACTGACGACTCCGTGCGTACGCAGCTGACGCCCGCGCGCAGGTCCAGCGACTGCGCTACGAGGCGCACGAGTTTGAGAACAAGTTTGGCTACAAGGTCCCCTGCCACGTGCTCGCTAAGCGCATCGCGGATGTCGCGCAGGTGTACACCCAACACGCGTCGATGCGCGCATTTGGCGTGATCACGTTCCTCATCAGTGTCGACGACGAGAAGGGCCCGCAGTTGTTCAAGATTGACCCCGCGGGTCATTTCTGGGGTTACAAGGCGACGTCGGCCGGCACCAAGGAGCAGGAGGCCCAGAACTACCTGGAGAAGAAGATCAAGGCCAACTCGAGCATGGACTACGAAACGACCTTGCACACGGCTATCACGTGTCTGCAGTCGGTGCTCTCCGCCGACTTCCGTCCCAATGAAATCGAGGTTGGGGTCGTCGTCAAGGGCGAGCGATTCCGCAATTTGACGGAGGACGAGATCGAGGCCCATCTCACGGCCATCAGCGAGCGGGACTAGGAGCACCAAGGACGGGAATGCACGAAATTAACGGCGTTGGGTGCTGCTCGGCTGGGAGGATGAATGGACGATGCTTTACACTCTATGCTATACGAATAAACATACCGGCACTCGGGTTCATTACTACTACAACCGACAGCTACTGCTTGGCGCTGGATCCCTGGCCTACATTGACGTCCCGATCAGTCAGTAGCCACGTCGCCTCGGCATCAATGAGGGCCTTGAGCCGCCCGAGGATCGGTGCGCCTTGCGTGGGGTCGAGGCCGCGAGCGAACAAGAGCTGCACAAAGGAGCAACATCCTGGTGTCAGCCACCACCAGTACTCTGAATTCGACCAGCCCCTCACACGGCCGCGTACTTACCTGCTCGACATCCTTCCGCAAGAAGAAGATCGCCCGTTCGAAGCGCTCCTTCTCGACGCCCTTGCGGAAGAGCGGGTACTCGCCATGGGGGTCGTTGATCTCGTCGCGAAGGTACGAGCGAGACGAGTACGGCACGATCCGGTACCGGAGGTTCACCTGGAGGTACTTGCTGAGCATGAACGTGAGATGGGCAATGTACCCGAGAGCCGTCGAGAGCTGCTCCTCGTCGGCGCGACCATTGATGGCCAGATCGGCGTTCGCGATCTTGATACCTCGGATGCTGTACTCGCCGGCCCCAATGTACTCGATTGGGTAAACCGTGCTCAGCTCCTTCACCAGCATGGCCTGCCGGGAGCGGATCTTGTGCGCCGCCCGGAGCACCTCGCAGCGCCGCTCGAGGATCCCCTGCTTCTCGTCCTTGTAGCGAATGCTCATCTGCATCGTGCTCAGCAGGGCCTTGGGGATGTGGATGTCCGTCTCGAAGGTCCTTCGCTCGTCCTGCATGACCAGCTTGATGCGCTCCAGTGCCTCGCGCTTCTCGGCGACCTGCCGGCGGAGGCCTCGTATCCGGTCCTCGAGTTCCGTGCGCTGGTGCTCGCGGGTCACAACGCTCTCGGCAGCGTGCAGTCGTCCCCGGATCTCCTCCTGCTGGGCGGCGTTAGACGCCGTCACGTCCTCAATGTGCTTCTTCAGCCCTCGTATCCGCTCGAGATTGTCCACTCCATCATGAAGACTGTACTCCTTGAGCTGGATCGCCGAGCCTTTCCGTCTCGAGTGCTTGGACGAGATTACGCCTGTGTCGACGAGCAGCTCGATGACCTCGCGCTTAACGTACATGCGCCCGCTAAACTCAAGGAGGCACGTATTCAACGGCAAGTTGGAGACCTCCGTGAGCCCAACGGGGAGGGGATCGAGCTCGCGGATGTTGAAGCTCACGTTCAAAATCTCCTCCTCAAAGGGCGAGCCATCGTCTCCGACCCCCTCGGTCGCCCCTGCCTTGTCCTCGAGTGCCCCGTCGCCCTCGGCAATCGCAACGAGCTGCATCGCCGATACCGCCCCGTCAATCATCGACGGGGGCGCGGGCTCCACGTCGGCCATGATCTTGCCGCAGAGCGCGCTCGACTTGCGCCGGGCCCGTTGGTAGTCCCGCACGCGGACGACGACGACGTCGAATAGCGTCCCGCAGAAGAGATGGCCGAGGTTCTCGGTCGCATCCTCGCGGCCAAGGATCTCCTCAGGCTGGAAGGGCATCCACACGGGGTTGAGCGTGCTGCGGGCGATCTCGCTGACGTAGACAACGTGCCCATCGAGGACTACCCCGTTCAACACGACCCGTCAGCTGCGATGTACGATCATTCCACATGCAAGCACCAGAGCCGAGAGAACGCACCGAGCTTGAAGTAGAGGTCCATGAGCTCGCCGCAGACGTTCCCGGGGATCGCGAGGTTGCGCATGCCGACGGCCGTGAGCTGCTGGAGTGTGACCGTGCTCCGTTGGGTCGAGGCCGTCGTCCAGCCCGACAGGAGCGCCGCCGGCGTGAGCATGCCGCCGGACGGCGAGAGAGTGGCCATGGGGGCGAGAGACGCAGTCGGCGGTGTATGAGCGACGGTCGCGGTGGCGGGTGCAGGCAAGAAGCGATCGCCCCGACAAGGTGGTCTCCGTCAGCCTTCGCGTGCTGTTCGCATCAATGGATTCCTTCACGTGAGCTAGGGTCAGACCGTTGTTGGTACAAGCGAAACCGGTGGTATTACCGATAATTGGGGCCACGGAATGTGCCGTTTTAGCTTGGGTTAGCATGGGTTGCCTGGCGGTTCCTGCACATTTTGATGAATTGGCACCAAGACGGCAATGACGCGGGCGTCGCTGCAGCCATCGTATCGGGTCGTGATCATTGGCGCGGGCATCGCCGGCCTCACGACCGCCCGTGAGCTCCTCCGTCGGGGCCTCCGGGCCGAGGAGCTCTGCGTCCTCGAGGCCTGCGATCGCATTGGCGGCCGGGTCCAGTCGATTACCTTTGGCCAGCGCAAGCCCATTGTCATCGAGGTCGGCGCGGCGTGGATCCACGGCAACTCGGAACACAACCCCTTTGTCCGGGACCTCGTGCGGCCCGCGGGCATTGCGCTAAAGGACATCAGCCGCCGGAACCCGTGGCTGCATCCGGCCTCGTGCGAGGGCTTTCGGCTGTTTGACGGCCACCGCGAGCTCACAACGGAGGAGACCGCGTACACGTGGACGCTCTCCGAGACGCTGCTCGAGACGCTTCGTCGCCATGCGACTGCGGATGATGCGGCCGCCGATGCCCTCCGAGACCGGTCGCTGGCGGACATTGTCGACTATCTCGCGACGCCGCCCTCAACCGGCGCCACCGCCGACCTCGTGGAGCTTCTGGCCCGACGTGAAGGCAGCCGAGCCCATTTGCAGTACTGCCTGCGCCTGATCGAGTGCTGGATGGGCGCGACCGCCGATTCCCTGCAGCTCGATGACTTTGAGGAGGTCGACTTGATCGGGTGCGTTTAGCGCGGCCGAAGTCGATGGTTGCACGTGTTCATCTACATCGATTATGTGTTTTGTCCGCAGCGATGATCCCGGGGCACACAGTGTCGTCCCATTGGGGATGGAGCAAGTGATCAAGTTTGTCCATGAACCTCTCGGTGACCTGGTGTTTACGGATGCAGCTGTCCGCACCGTCGACTACTCGGCGCCAACCGAGGTCCAGCTGCAGCTGTACGATGGTCGACGGATTCAAGCAGACCACGTTGTCGTCACGGCCTCGTTGGGGGCCCTCAAGGAGCGAAAACTTGGGTTTGTCCCCGAACTCCCCGCGGCAAAACAGGCAGCCATCGACCGCTCCAGCATGGGCCAGTACATGAAGGTTCTGGTCGAGTTTCCCCATGTCTTCTGGCCGGAGCAGGCGCAGTTCTTCGGTCAACTCGCGTCGAATTCCCATCGAGACGATGGCCATCTTCAATTCCCCCTCGTGTTCAACTACTTCAGTGCAAAGGGTGCGCCAGTTCTCGAGGCCGTGCTCTTTGGAGATGTTGCCTTGCGTGCGTCGCAGTGGTCAGATGAAACCATCATCGCGCAGTTTGTGGAGCACGTGGGTGAGCTCTTTGGCGTCGCGGTGCCGTCCCCGGTCGATCATTTCATCACAAGGTGAGTTTCGCTCATCCGACAACTGCCGGCGGCCGCTAGAGTCGGTAGGTGACGGTCGATTCGTGTGTTTTGTTGTCGAAGGTGGAACCAGCATCCGTGGGCTGTTGGAGCTTATAGCTGCTTGACAATCGAGAGCTCAACTGAAGATCCCGAGCGGCTTCGAGAGACCCTTGGGGACCGGGTGCTTTTTGCCGGTGAAGCCACTAACTACCGCTACCAAGGTGCTCTCCAGGCCGCATATCTCTCAGGTGATGCCTCATTTCGGTGGCTGTCGTTATCGGGCAATGACTGCTGACGGTTTAAGTTCTGGGTGCTGCAGGTCTTGCAGCAGTCGATGAGCTTCAGAACCTTGGGGTGATCCGATCCGAAGCAGCCACGAGCGACTGATTCGATCGCACAACAGCTCAGCCTGAACCCAACAACCCGGATGTGTCTGTGTCTGTTTGCTAACCTGTGATAGATGAGACAGTTAGCTCGCACCAAACTCCGTCCCACACTGTGATGTTGCTGTTATCAGTCGGTCGCTCATTGTGAATTCGTCTCAACAGCAACGCGGTGTACGTCACCGACACGACGGGAATGACGACTCAAGAGCGGCTCCGACGTGGGGAAATCTCGTGCCGTGGCGCGAACCTTGGCGGCTGGCTGGTCGCCGAGCACTGGATGACGTGGGACTCGGGGATCTGGCGGGATGTTCCGTCCGAGATCAGCTCGCAGGGGGAGTTCGCCACCATGCAGCACCTAGGTCACGCCGAAGGCGACCGGCGCTTTGAAGAGCATCGAGCGACGTGGATCACCGAGCCAGACATCGCCGAGATGAAGCGATTCGGGCTCAACACCGTGCGTGTGCCCGTGGGCTACTGGATCCGTGGAGAGGACCCGACGGATGTCTCGAACAAGCAAGAGTGGAAGGTGTTTGCTCCTGGGGGACTCGCGCACCTGGATCGGCTCGTCAACGACTGGTGCCCGCGTCACGATCTCGCAGTTCTCATCGACATCCATGGCGCCAAGGGATCACAAAATGGCCGAGACCATAGTGCGCCGCCGACGAGTGGGGTGAAGTACTGGGGCGATTATCCCGAGAACGTCGACAACACTGTCGAGTTCGCAGTGTTCCTCGCTGATCGGTACCGCCAGAGCCCGGCATTTCTCGGCCTGGGGCTCCTCAATGAGCCCGAATACCCCGTGCGCCCAGAGGTCGTGCAGGATTACTATCGACGGGCCTACAAGGCGATCCGAGGGACCGGCAACGATTGCGTCTTGGTCACGGCGCCGATGCTCACCGAGCAGCATCCCCCGGTCATGGAAGATTTCATGCGCCCGCCTGAGTTTGTCCATGTCTGGCACGAGTGGCACCCGTACTTTCTCTGGGGCTACGAAGGCAAGGGCCGCGAGGAGCTCCTCGGGGCCGTGCGGCAGTACCGCGAGCAGGTCCGCGGGTGGCGCGGGAACTGGCTGCTCATCAGCGAGTGGAGCCTCGGGGCCCCAGCATCGGCGTTCCCCGCGGAGGATCGCGAGGGCCTCCGGGCGTTTGCGCGGGCCCAGCTCGAGGCCTTTGCCGGGGCCCACTCGGGATGGACCTTCTGGAGCTGGCGCCACAGCGACGACGACCACGGGCGGCCCTCGGGGTGGTCCCTCCGCCAGCTCTTGCGGGAGCAGCTCATTGCGTTGGGATGAGTATCAAATTGTTTTTAGCTTAGGCTAGTCTGGTCGTCGGGGTAACCTCACACCGACTGTGTAACCCCCCTATTGAAAATGTGGGCCGCCCTCTCTCCCCATCGATGTTCTTCTGTTTGTTGCCGGTGACTGGATTGACTGACGCGGCAGTGCTGGGCGGACACTAACACACCAACGTCAGCAGGTCCAACCGACACCCCTCCATCCAATTCCTTTTTGTCTCTGTCGATCGAGATGAGCAAGCGCGCGCTGCCCTTGCGCGCCGTGCACCACGCGCTCGGGGCCCGCACGCCGCCCAAACCCGCGACGACTCATCCGCGGCTGTGTCGACTGGAGCAACCGCCGCACCAACGGGAAACGACGCGGACGACGACAGGCACCACCGGGAAGCGCACTCGGGGCCCCCGACGGGACGTTCCCCTGACGACTGCCGCCGCGACCATGGGCCACAATGGCCCCGCGGATGGGGCCCCCTCGGGCCTTAGCCCAGTCGCCGCCGTGATCGTCGCGGCCATGACCACCGCGGCCGCCGTCGCCGCCACCGACGAGAACGACCCAACACTCTCGGCGCAGTGCCAAAGCTCGGTGGTGATGATGCACCCGCTGGGCCCCAAGGTGTCGATCGACCAAGTCTACGAGATCACGGACGAGATCATCGGCGAGGGGGGCTACTGCGTCGTGCACCGGGGCGTCGACCGCCAGACCGGCGAGGCCGTGGCCATCAAGATCCTCAGCAAGAACGAGACCCCCGCGCGCGAGTTCTGGACAGAAGTCGACGTCCTCCGCACGGCCGGGCATCATCCCAACATCATGCAACTCCGTGGGGTCTTCGAGAACGACGACTGCTGGTTCATCGTCCAGGAGCTGGCCTCCGAGGGTGAACTCTTTGATCACCTCATCGAGAATGGCGCGTATTCGGAGCAACAGGCGAGTGCGGCGATCCGCGAACTCTGTGATGCGCTGCACTATCTGCACCGGAAGGGCATCGTCCACGGGGACATCAAGCCCGAGAACATCCTCCTGCACCACGGGCGCATGTGCCTCGTGGACTTTGGCGTCTCCTTCCGTCTCGGCGAGCGATTCTTCGCAGATTCCCAGCTCACTGGCACCGTTGCCTATGCGGCTCCGGAGACCCTCCTCCACACTGTCCCCGCGAGTGTCGGTCATGATGAAGAGCCCGATTACAAACTCGGTCCCAATGCGGATATGTTTGCACTCGGGGTCGTCTTGTACATCCTCCTATGCGGTTCGCATCCCTTTGACCCGTACAACAACCTCACGGACGAGGAAATCCGGCAGCGGATCATCAAAGGCAAGTTCAGTCGCCACACTCGTGCCTGGCAGTCGATCTCCCGACCGGCCCGCGACCTCATCGAGAAGCTCCTCATTCCGGACCCGGAGGATCGGTTGACCTCAGCCGAGGCATTAGCCCACCCATGGCTGGCCAAGGACGCAGATCTCAGTCGTGAGCCCATTCGAAATTCTGCGGAGCTCCTCGAACGATTTCAACGGGGACGACGGAGACTCCGAGCGAGTATCCTCGGGGTTCTTCTGCTTGACGCTCTGGACGAAGACGAGAAAGACGACAGCCGCCGATTGTTCTCCAACGCCAAGGGGGCAAATTGGGGCATCAGCTCGAGCCTGGCGGCGCTGAGTGAGAAAGCGGACGCCTTGATTTCCACGCTGGATATTTTCGATCGCGAGAAGAAAGGATTCATCACCAAGAACGACTTGGCACGCGTCAGCAAGCAGCTTGGTCGCCCTCTGTCGGACTCGGAGTTGAATGAAATGCTCGTCGGCGCCACTGGTGATCCCGAAAAGGTGGCATCCGCAATCAATTCGATTGGGTACGACGACGTCAAACTCGCGATTTCGACACTCCGCTCTGCGAGCTTCGAGCCCGGTGAGGTCATCATCCGCGAGGGCAACACTGGGCACCACGTGTATTTGTTACTGGATGGTGAGGTTGAAGTTTCGTGCAAAAATCCAATCAAGAACAACAAGATCCACGAAAAGAACATGGCTGTGGAGGGTTTTGGTGGCTTGTTGGCAAGGAAGCTCGCCACTCCACCCAAGGAGCCAAAAGAGGCGGAGGAGGTCGTGCTCAAGCGTCTTCAGAAGGGGAGTTTCTTCGGGGAGATCGAGCTATTGCGACCGGATGGGATGTTGCATCCCCGTATCGCCTCGTACACATGCGCGTCGACGACAGGGAGCTCGGCGTGCAAGGTGCTTCAGCTTGTGGCGGATGACTTCCTGAATGTGAGCGGCATCTACACGTCCATCAATGACAAGGTCGAATCGAGTGCTCGTCTGCACACTCAGGAGCAGTTGATCAAGTGTGTTGAGGCCACCAAAGGGTCTGTCAAGAAGCGTACATTCAAGCCAGGCGAGTTTATCTACCACGAGGGCGAGTCATGCGATTCATTTTTTATCATTGTCGAGGGCGAAGTGCAGGTACTTCGCCAGCACGAGCAGGTCGTTGTGGAGGATCTCTGCGAAGGCGATTACTTCCCTTTGGGTGTCTCTGGTCAGACCACCGAATGCAAGATTCACACTCGCCACTACAGTGTGCGCTGCAGCAAACCGACCAAAGTCATCGAGATCGGGGGCGAGACGTTCCGGAGTTTCTTGCACAGCAACCAGTTCATGGCGTCGTATTTCAGCCAGGAGATCAAGCGACGAGAACAAATGCGACTCGAAAAGCACATTAAGCGAGCATCAAAGTAACCTCGATGAATCTAAGGCGTTGGCATGACTATGAGAGGAAGGACTTGCTCGATGACCCGTAACTCGTCCGGGGATAGGACGCTCGAGTAAAGCAACTGAGGCGAATGGCTAGGCGGCAAGGTAGTGAATGGGTGAGCCAGGATCTCGAAGATCGCTTTGCTCTCCTCCTCACTTAGCTGGTCACTGTCTTCCCCCTCCGGCAGGGGGATAACGATGACGCCGAGCTGAAGCAGGTAGCGAACGCATATCTGCATGCTCGTCTGGAGGGCCTCAGTGTGGGTACTCCCCCGCTTCTCGAGACGGAAGGGCTCTGTGTCGGCCTCGTGGACCACAGGTACATCAAAGCCCTGTTCACGGTGACGCGTAGCAATGCTTGAGACGAGGTGCTTCCATTGCTCTCGCAGACCTGAAGGCGGCAGCTCGTCCAGTGCTCGAAAAGGGAAATGCACCAGGAGATCCATTTGGTGCCCGTGAGAATAGGCGAGCATACGCTTGAACGGGATGGCAACATAGTGGGCTGCAGAAGTTGTCGCGAGTTCGACCTGGACACACAGTGCCGTTGGGGCTTGCTGGGGGAACGCGGTGAAGATAAACTCCATTTCGCGGATACTCAAATCACTGACACCGATCTCTCGCACTAGCCCAAGCGCTTGGATCCGCGTGAGATGGTCCCAACACTCGAGGACCGCGGCCTTGAGGCCAAAAGCATCGGCGTCCCTCGCCGCCAGACCGAGCATCCGTCGGCTGAGCAGCAACACGTCGAGCTGCTCCATGTGGAGTTGACCGAGGACATGACTCACGCGCTCGTGCAGAGTCTCGTTCGTCCACTCGGATCCCGTGGTGACCACCATGGCGATATTCTGACGCCGGAGCAATGGGTTCTTGGCCTCCATGGACTGAAGGCTTGTGAGGATGAGGTGGAGAATCGCATGATCGTCCGGGGTCGTGACCACGATCCCCGTGCAGGTCCCGAGCTGGAGCGTCCGGACGAGCAAGCGCTTGGTGCCATCCGTGGCGTCGCGCACGGGGAAGAGCAGCCGCCGCGCGGGATTGAATATGCTGTGTCGGCCATTGACCCCTACGCTCCACATCACACTTGACCAAACTGGCCATCCAAATCGTGTCTGTGACCTTTCGCAAACCATGATATTGGTGTGGTGGACACTAGGTCGTGCCTGCTGGGATTAATCCATGTGGTCCACACTATGCAACTCCTATTTTCTTGTGGTCATCCAATTTGTGGCTGGTCAGGCGGCGACCAGCACCTTCCTGCCTTTGCCCCAAGTGAATGCACATGTCGGCGGCGCTCGTGCGATCGGCGCTCCGTGCGCAGTCCGCGCGCCACCTCACGAAGCCCACGGCGGCCGCCTCCCAGACGCTCTGCGCCCGGTGGAACTCGTCGGCTACCGGCGGCAGCGGCCGCAAGAACACGCGCGGCGCGGCCGGTCGCAAGCCGGCCTCGGACAAGACCGCCGTTGCCGGCGGGGACGGCCTCTACGACCCCTACAAGCTCTACCAGGAGGAGCACGGCAAGCCCGGGTACCGCGAGTTCAACCCCGATAACCTCGGCGACGTCGATGAGTTCCAGTGGACCGAGCCCGCCGAGCTGATGGCCGACAAGTCGTGGCCCCAGACGTCCGGTACGGACATGTTCAGCGACCTCATCAACATCTCGACCGAGCCCCCGGCCCCGGAGAAGCTCGAGCCGATCCTCACCGAGTTTTACCGCCGCGTGGGCCACAAGTCCCTGGCGGAGATCGAGCTCCCGACGATGAGCGTTGAGGTCCCCGCGGACGATGAGGATCGCGAGGCCCTCGAGATCATGAAGCTCTCGCTCCTGAACAACGGCCGCATCTCGATGGACGACAAGAACGAGATCATGGAGTCGATCATCGACGAGCTCGAGCACTTACGGAAGGACAAGACGACGCTCTTTAAGAACGTCGAGTGATCCGGCATTAGACAGACTTCAAGAGAGACGGTAATACACAATCGAGAAAGAGTGTGTTTTGTGTTCGTTCTGGTCGTTGACGCTCGATAGATTGCCCATGGGATGGGGGTGGGCGGGGGTGGGGGGGGGCTAGTGTTCGTGGTAGCGAAGACGGGCGTCGACGTGCGCCATGTTCACAGCGACCACCATGGTCATCGTGACGCCACCATCATGATCCCCACCTCATTACCATACCGGTTTTGTACTGGTCATTCCAAGCTACTACAACTTGGCACAAAACCTGACCTGACTGCATCAAGAACATCGCGACGATGGCGAAGATGGCGACGACCGTCCGACAAGAAGCCGGCGGCGGCTGTGGCACCAACAACGGGGCGACGGAGGAGCCCGAATGGAAGGGGACGCGGCAGTTTGGCATCTGGCGAAGCCGCGTGTTCCGGGAAATCGAGAAATGCGCCGACCTCGGGTCCCTGTGCCCCGGGGCGACGCTCCACGAGGCCCACGTGGACGAGTCCGAGGGCCTTGCGATCGCCCGCTTCCGGTGTTTTGTGCCCTTCCGCGAGGGCTCGAGCGCGCTCGAGATGATCCCCCTCGTCGCCCTCGACGTCGAGATGCCGTTTGCCCATGCGGACCCCGCGCCGCAGTTCCCCTTTCGCGCGCCCCTGGTCCAGATCGCATCCGGCGCGGAGATGCTTCCCCGCGAGCTCCGCTTGGCGGCGATCCAGGACGATCGTGGCGATAGCGACGGCAGCAATGGGGGCGTTGCGCTCGCTCCGGGCGGCGATCGGGACAACCGCCGCTGGTGTCTCCGGCTCCCGTCCTTGGAGCGCTGGAGCCCATCGCACACGCTCGTGATGCTTCTCCAAGACTTTGTCGCGGCCGTGCAGCAGGTCCGTTCCGCAGCCCGCAGCCGCTGCCCATCGTGTTGGTCCATGCAAAGCGCAATGTCGTGATCACGGGTCATGTTTGTGGGTGCGCAGGACGATCCTCAGCCGTCGGCGACGGCGGCGACGGTGAGCAGTCCCAGCGGCAGAAACGAGTCCGTCCACGGCGGACGCGCAGCCAAGCGCCTGCGCATGCACCGACGCGATATCCACGGAGCGATCTACCAGTGCCAGGAGGTGGACACCCGCACGGGGACGCTCTGCGCCGTGCCCATGCTCCTCCAGTCGGGGAACATTGTCCTCCTCGTGCCCCGCCCCAATCGCCCCAAGTCCGCGACGACGGGGATGACGACGAACAGGGCATTCGGCACCAATGCGGACGACGATTACATCTACGTCAGTGACCTCTTTCCGCTCCGGGACATCGCCCGGATCACTCCCCAGCGCGGGAAATCGATCACGTTTTTCTTCAAGCACCGTCAGATGCGGTGTCGAACGCTGTTGACCCCGCAGACGGAGGCCATCGTCTCCGACATCCAGCGCATGATTGCGGCCGTTGGTGCCAAACGCGCCCGGGAGGATGACCAAGGGGGTCGTCATTACCACCACGAGGAATCAACTGGAGATGGCTCAGGATCGTTCTCGCAGCTACTTTCCTTTTTGACCCCAGAGCAGAGCGAGAAGGCCAAAGAGGTGTCGAACAAGATCGTCGGGAAGCTCTCGCGATGGGGCAGCAGCGTGTCGAAATTCTTCAAGGGCGAGGAGCAAGATGATGGCAGCCCCGACCGACACCGGGGTTCATCGGCCACCTCACACGATCAAGCCCTTCGTGAGATCGAGCAGCTCAAGGCCCAGTTTTATCGATATCCTTCGCGAGCGCGGGTAAGTGTGTCTATTTGAAATCCGACTCGGTTTTCAACCCTGACTGCATCACTTCAATTCTTTGTTAAAGATGGTGGAGATCACGACACGCTATCAGAGTCTCGCCGAGGCCCATGCGCAAAAGAACTCGCGGGACGGGCGAGTGGAACACGTTGTCGAAGGTCTCCAGGCGTTCATTGAGCACCCCACGAGCCAGCGGATACTCTTGGAGACCGCTGCCGCCGAGAGCTCCAATAAAGGGATTCGTGTTGGGTCCTCGTCCCATTAAAGAAAATCTATTGTGCCAGTTGACGGCAGCCCTCGTATCGTCGTCCCTCTAAGCTATTCCTCTTGTAAGCCGGGAATGGTCGAGAGGTACTTGACCATTTGCTTGATGACCTTCTTATCGAGCTTCTTCTTGTTGGCGTGCATCACCTGAAGGCGCTTGTATGCGCTGGTGATCTGGGAATGCAATGCGCTTTTCTTTTTGGCCTCGTCGGCGTTGCCGAGCGTTTTCCATTGTCGGCATAAGTGATTAGCATTCCACAAGTCGGTTTGAGCGGCCTTGAGATCGTGGGAGGCCATGTATGTGACCCCTCGGTGGTAGAGTGCCGCGATGTAATGGGGATGCTGCTCGAGCGCGTGGGTGAAGCACCCAATGGCGCCCTCATAGTCGTGAAGCTGCGTCAGGGCCTTCCCCATGTTCATCGCACAGTCGACGACGATCGTCTTCAGTTGTTCCAGAACGTGCGTGTTCATTCGCAGTGTGATCCGACTGACAGGGACGCACTCTTCGTCGTCACCACCATCGTAGAGGACCTCCACATGCCCGTCTTCCACATCAGAGACCATGGCGCTCCGGAGACTCCCGTCGCGTTGCGAGACCTGCACAGACGCCCCAATCGTGCACGCCGCTAAGATCTCAGCCTCGGGCAGTCGCTGCAGGCGCTGGTGTTCCCGGAGCTCAGCGGAGCGGACGATGGCGATCGCTCGGCGATAGAAGTACCGCGCCGCACCAATGTTCCCCCGTTGGTAGTACGCGTTTCCTCGCGATTTGCAGACAAGCGCTTGCTCTTGGACACCCTCGGATGATGCAGTGGTAGAAATCTCTTCCGCCGGGAGACCCATCACACTCCCATGACGACGCTCATAAGCGTCGATCAACGGCAAGACGTCCCGCGCGAGTTGCATCGCGGCGTCACGGACGAACGGATCCTGGATCGTGGGCTTGAAGTCGGGCTTGGTCGCCAAGAGTCGGGCCTTGTCCAGTGCCCCACGGAGATCTGGCAACGTGACGAGGAGCTCACGCGCAGGTACCCAGTCAACGAGTAGATGGAGCAGGCGGATGGCTTCCTCGCACACTGCGGTCACCCGACTCAGGAGCAACTGCACGATGGACCCACCGAGCCGCAGCAATGCGTTACCCTCCGAGGGTGCGGGGTACTGTGGACGCTGATAACCCGTGCACGTCAGCAGGGCCACGCGGTGCAGGAGCGTCGTGCTCTGCTGCACAGCCCACGCGGCGACATCGCGCGCTGTGACCCGAGTGACGGACTCCGACGAGTCGGCGCCGCCATCGTCTTCGTCGTGCTTGTCGTCTTCGCCAGACTCAGTGGCCCCATGAGCGACCTTGATGCTGTCCAGGGCAACCTGGAGCTGAGCGCGGACAAAGCCCGTGCTCAGCAGCAGCGCTTTCACATCGTCCTTGGTCTTGACGGCGGCGTCGATCGCCGTGACGATTGCCGCTCGGAGCTGCAGATCCGAGAGCGTTACGTAAAACTGCTTGAGATAATCGATGGTCGTCCTCAGCGAGAACACACCGCGATCGAGGCCGCCGATGAGGCAGCGGGCGATGACCGCCTGGACGTCAGTGGCGGCAAAGCGGTCGCCGTCGATGCGAGCCAGGAGCACCTCCCGACCTGCGGCGAGCTCCTCGGCGGCGCCGACCCCGTCACTCGCGAGGAGCACCCCCAGCAGCTCCCAGCGACGAACGAGGAGTTCGGTCTGCGTGCGGCGCTTACGGTTCGAGGCCCCGAGAATGTCCCAGTCGGCGAGTTCCCAAGCGAGTTCGTGGGCGAGTGCGCAGCGGTCGCCTGGAAAACCGACAGCCGCGAGCGCCGCGTCCATCGACTCGAGGAGCGCGGCGTCCAGCGCGGGATCGACATCGACATCTCCATCACCGTCGCCATCGCCGTCCCGGGCCTTGACCGCTCGCAGCGCCGCGAGAAGTCGCGCCTCAGGGGTGGTGACCATGTCGGGTTCTTGTTGTGGTTGTGTTGGTGATTACCTTTGTTCGATCGTTGATCAGCAAAAACGGCGAGAACGGATTGGATGAAATTCAAGTTTGCACATTTCAGCCAATCATTTTGGTCATCGCGGGATCTTAGCATGACACCACCATCACCAAATCACCAAAAGCAATCAATCCGCCAACGACAACGGCGCCAACGTGACGATGAGCGATCACGAGGACGACCACGCGGTGATGCACCACGCGAGCTTCCTCCGCCCGGCGGCAACGACAGCGCCCGCTGTTGACGAGACGGCGCTCAGTGCCTCGACGGCCTCGCTGTCGGTGTCCCCCTCGCGGCCGGCGTCGCCCCCGCGCACGACCAGCGCCAGTGCGCAACCGTCAGATGCAACAAAGCCCCGCGGAGACGGTGCCCGTGAAAGCAACAACACCGCCAGAGGGGGCGGCGGCGCCAATGGAGACAACGGCGAAGAAGAAGAAGAAGGAGATGATGATGATGACGATGATGACGAGCGCCCGCGTGAGGTCCCAGCGCGTCAAGTGCCGCAGCCGTCGCCCTTTGTCCAGTCGCAGCAACAACCGCCGCCGCCGCCGCCACCACCGATGATGGACGAGCACTTGCGGGTCTCGGCGAAATGCCGGGCGACTAAGTGTTTCCGGCTGCAGTGGGAGGCCGAGAGTGCGTTTTCCGTGACCGCGGCACCCTCTGTTTGCAGATCCCCGGGCTCACGCGTCGTGTTGTTGCTTCGTGTGACAGTGAACCCCCGCTGTCGAGAGAAGACGGCGCTGAACGTCGAG
Source organism: Lagenidium sp. CBS 127285 (assembly GCA_023338185.1). Classification (NCBI taxonomy): domain Eukaryota; phylum Oomycota; class Peronosporomycetes; order Pythiales; family Pythiaceae; genus Lagenidium; species Lagenidium sp. CBS 127285. The sequence goes on from JAADYI010000144.1 coordinate 17,159, forward strand.
GGCAAGATCCACCTCTTTGACGGATTTTACGTGATCTGCCATGACGATCCGCCCGAGGTCCCGCAGGTTCGTGCTGGCCTCGCGTCGACTGGAAGCATTAGATCTGCGGAGGACTGACGATCGTTCTCGTGCCATGTATCGGGCCCAGTTTGAGTACACGCGCGGGGGCGTCATGTGCAAGATCCAATTTGTCCGCGAGGACCTCCCGGCGATGCTCTGCCCGACGCCTGAGCGCCACCATGCCATGTTCCTCCTGCAGCGGTACCTCTTCCAGCAGCTCCTGGGCATCCAGACGGCGCATCTCTTCCAGCAGGTCTTTGCGGACCCGAGCAGGGCGACGGGCGATCCGGGTGATATTTGTTCCGATTATCATCTCATCCCCCGCTTCATCTCAATCACGGACCAGCCCCTGCTCCACAAACAGGATCTCCTGGCGCCCCATCGCATCGGGTACGCGATTGGGAAGCTCCTCCCGGTGGAGCATGTTCTCGGGTGTCTCGAGGCGAGCACCAAGTATTCCCTCACTCGATTTCTCGAGACGGTGGACAGTAAAGCGGTGGTCGATTCCATCGTCTCAACGAGGATCAATGGTGTGCCAAGGGTCTTTCGCGTCGATGAGCTCGTTTACGAAGTACTGCAGCAGCCGCAAGCAGGAGCGGATGCTTCGGAGCAGGCGAAAACTCGACGCCGGGTCGTGCAACTCAAGCACATTGGTACCGGGGCGCCAGCATACGATGGGGCTAAGAGCAAGAAGAGAATCCGTAAATGGCAAGAACTCGGTGGTTCGCTGATGCAGATTTCCCCTCGCGTCGAGCGGCATGAACAAGTTCTTACCCCAGAAGAATGCCACCTCACAGGAATGCGAACAGACGTCTTTGAATTTGGTTCTGCCATGCCAATGATACTCAAGTACATTCGCAACTACAAATTATTGGCAAGTTTTGAGGCTGAAATGAGGCTCACTTTCAAGGACAAAGCGTTGTTGCGCCAGGCATTCACTCATGGGTCATACATTGATGCAGGAATGCAGAATGTCAACACGGTGGAGGCAACTGTATCCCGAGTCGCTCTGGGTCACGTGTTCGAGCACGTGGATTGGCTGAAACGGAAGCGAAGCTCATTCCTTGACGATGAGGGGGTTCAGAACACGAACACCAATAAAGATATGGACCCCGAGATGAAGAAAATTGCCGATCAGCACCTCACAGCGGAATTTAAACCCGAGTTCCATTCCAAGTTTTTGTGTCCATATGAGCGACTGGAATTTTTAGGCGATGCCGTTCTCAGCTTTCTTGTTGCTTCATCGGCGTTCTTGAAGCATCAGACGTTTGGGGAAGGACAGCTTCACCAAACCCGTGTTGACGTCGCAAACAATAATACCCTCGGCCGCATAGCCCGCTCCGCGAACTTCGAGATGCTGATGTTAACTGCGTTTGACTTGAAGACTGTCAGTGAAAGTGTCAAGACCAAAATTGCCGCAGATTGTTTTGAGGCCCTTCTGGGTGCTGTCTACAAAGATCAGGTAGGATATGTGTAATCCGCGCGCCATATTCAGGAAGTGAATGCGCGCTGTTGTGCAGGGAATTGAGGCCTGTCGCCAACTCCTGATCAACTTGATGACGCTCCATGACCCCGATATTCGCGAATTGTACTTGTTGACGACGGACGAACTTGCTGCCAAGGCCAGTGCATACATCACCACAGACCACGTCAGATTTCAGCAACATGAACAGAAAGTTCAGCTGAAAGTACTTCATCGTCGATTCACCGCTGCAACGGGTGTTGCTGTACAAAACACAGCGTTGTGGTTACAATGCGTCAGTCACAATTCATTCAAGGCACCTCAGATCGATGACGGGGAGTTTGTCTGCTCCGACCCGAGCTACGAGCGCATCGAGTTTCTCGGAGACGCCGTACTACAGCTGCTGTCGTCAGAGTTTTTAGTGTCCACGTTCCCGAACCACCAGGAACATTTATTGACGCAGGCACGCTCTTCGTTGGTCAAGAACACCCGCCTTGCTGTCGTTGCGCGTAACATGGGCTATGAACCGTACATCCGTCTCGGGAATGAGGTGAAGAAAAGTGGCAACCTCTACACTGAAGATGTTCTCGCAGATGTCTTTGAATCCCTTCTCGGGGCGGTCTTCCTGGAGAACGTGCACGATCTTAATGCTGTCCGAACGATCTTGGAGGCGACGCTATTCCCACGAATTAAAGAGGTACGATGATGATGATTGTGTGTGGTTGTGGATCCATACCTGACGTCGTTCCTGCCGTATCGAGCAGGCGATCGAGCGTCGGGAGTGGATGAATCCCCGAAAGGTCTTGACGCATCATCTTACGCAATGGAGCCGAGGCCGCCGACAACCAATCGACTGTGCATTCAAGAAGCTTCCGAGCACGGATGGAACGCAGCACTGCGTTGCCCTCTTGATCGACCGCCACTGTGTCTCACGTGGCGCGGGACGAACTATTCACGCAGCCCAAGATGCCGCTTGCCGAAGGGCTCTCCAGCTCTATGGCATCAAGATGCACGACTAAATGAATTACTATCATATCAGGGCTTGCTTTTCACCGACAACTGGTATGGTAGTGGCGGCGGTTCTCAGCTACTCCCGCTTGTCCTTGTAGGGCACCTGGGCGACTTGGAACTTGGATTGACAGACTGAAAGGAACGTCCAGGAAGCCGAACCACATTCGGAACCAGGCAAACGTCGGAATGGAATGCCCATCACTGACCCTTTCGATGTTCCATTCGATGAACCGGAAGCAATACCTGGACTGAAAGAAAGGGATAGAACTTGCCTTTACTCGATGATGAAGTGAGATCAAAGGTGTTGTGCGCAGTGGTTGGAGCTGGGAACTTCGTCTCCATTGAAAGCGATCTCACAGGGCACCTGGTACGATTTCCTTTGACCCAGGTCAACTGACAGAGGTGTCCCAGAAGATGGAGACACCTGGCGAAAGATGCTCTAAAGTGTCATCGACGTGAAAGGATTCTCTGACTGCGTAAGTATCTCATCAATATGTTGTTGGACGCGTGCAATGGGCGTGATGCGCCTTCAAGTGCAAGTAAACGTTCATTCGCCGTTTGCACAGTGTAAAAGGAGAAACGTGCCGCGGCGGTGCTACATTTACTGAGCTTAATAGCGCATTGGTGTCATGATGACGAGTGACATCATGGCGTTTCGGAGACAACGCAGCAAACCAACGACAAGAAATGTGCGTCCATCCCTCGAGAGATCAAAGCATGCGATCAACAAGACCCGTCTGCGGCCAAATCATCTCGAATTGCTGGCCCATGCGCTCAGAGAGTTGCCATCCACCGCCGATTTCACGCCGACGTCGATTTGGCTGCCGACGGTGGCGGGCCGGGGGGCGGTGGGGGCTTGAGTCCCGATGGCGGCGGGGGCGGCGGCGGTCGGGGCTTGGCCGCACCACCAGACGAGACCAAGGCAGACGACGGTGGTGGGGGTGGCGGGGGCGGACGCCGGGCCTTCTTCCCCTGCGCCTTGCGCGGTTTGTTGCCGTCCGCGTCGGGCTTTCCATCGCCGCCATCGTCACCGTCGCCATGACCACCTCCCCCCGTGCGGCGCTGGAGCATCTTGTTGGCGACGGGATCGTTCTTGCCGTAAAAGCGATCGCGGAGGTTCTGCTTGGCCAGGGGGTCGTTCTTGTCGCGGGGCATCTCGTGGAGGTACGGGCACGTCTCCCCACGCGTGCACTCGCCGCGGGCAAAGAACGAGCACAGGTGCGGGCGATTGCGCTTGTAGTAGGGCTCCGCGCGGGCGAGCTGGAGCAGCGCGCTGTGGTTGCCCGTGATCTTGCCATAGGCCGACACGGCGCCCTCCTGCTCGAGCATCCGGTTGTGCTGCTGGGCAAACCACTCGCGGTTGGCCTCGCTCTCGGGGACCTGGAGGCGCTCACGCTCGTCCTCGTTGGCCAGAAATGCATCGCGGACTTGCACGGGGAGGTTGAACTGCAGATCGAGGATGCAGGTCTGGCAGACGTTCTTCATCCGCGCGCAGGTCTGGCAGATCTCGGTCTTCTTGTATCGCGCGCGCTTGCCGGGCTTCCAGCGGAAGACCGTGAACGGCCGCGCGCAGATCTTGCAGGCCTGGCCGTGGGGGTCCTTCATCATCCGCACGTACGGGTTCTCCCCGAGGCAGCTCTCGCAGAGCTGCGGGAACTCATCGGCCTCCCACGCGGCCTTGTGCGTGTCGGCCTTGATCCCAAAGCCCCGCTCGGTCATGATGACGACGACTTGGGAGATTTTTCCCAGCACAGCGAGAATGGATGGAAGGGAGGCACGTACTGAATACCATCGAATAATGCGCGATCTAGTCGTACCTTTCCGAATTCGTTGGACCAAAATCGTAATTAGCCGGAGCCTATTCAACCGGTTTGACCAAAAACGTCATCGGACCACACACATCTGCACAGATCACAGGAGCCTTCGGCGGTGATCGATTGATCGACCGCTTGATCCATCGCGATGACGGCCCCGACCTGGAGCTTGCTCACCCGTGGCGCGCTCGTGCGACTCACGAACCGCAAGGTCCTGCAGGTGCAAGGCCCGGACGCCGCGCGGTTCCTCCAGGGGATCGTCACCAATGACATGAAGGGCATCACGGGCCCGCAAACGGCCATCTACGGGGCCTTCCTCACGACCAAGGGCCGCGTGCTCGGCGACTGCAATGTCGTCCAAGTCGAGGTGCGAGACGGACCATATTCGATGATGCGCGCCCGGTAGTCGGCAGGAACGCGCACTCCCCCTCACCCCCCCTCCCTTCCAAACAACTGCTTGCAAACAGGAGGAGACGTTCTTCTTGGACTATGATGCCAGCGTGGACGAGGAGCTCACCAAGCACTGGAAACGCTACAAGCTCCGGATGAAGGTCAAGCTCGAGGACAAATCGAGCGACTTCCAGACGGTCGCAGCCGTCCCGGCGGCCATCGCCGAGAGCCCCAACTTTGCCTCGCTCGACGCGGCGACTGTCATTGACGACCTGGCGCAGCGCAATACTCGGGAGGCGTCGGTGACCGGCGGTGTCGTCTTTCGCGATCCTCGCGGAGCGGCGTTTGGTCTCCGGGCAATTCTTCCTGAATCAAGCAAACGTACGACGGCGATGTCGAGTCGTCGTTGTGCCCAACTGACGACAACGGCTCTTTTTGTTTCTTTGCAGTCGCCGTCCCAGAGGCGTTCGAACAAGGCCCCTTGCAGCAGTACACTGATCGACGGATCTTTCTCGGCGCAGCAGAAGGGTAAGTGCCGGTGCATCTTATGGAAGGAGCTGGGACGGCGCGAAAACTCAACTGATCTTCATGTGGGTGTTTGCCCTTGCAGCAAGGATCTGAGTGACAGCATTCCTTTGGAGGCGAGCCTGGAGCTCCTCCGCGGCGTGTCGTTCCGCAAGGGCTGCTATGTTGGGCAGGAGCTCACGGCCCGGACCCAGTTCAAGGGCAACGTCCGCAAGCGCTACGTCCCTATCGCCCTAGTCCCCTCTTCCATGGCGGATCTCGTACAGGACCTCAGCCAGAAGCCCTTTCAGCGGTTGGATGCCGCTGACCATCAGGTGCTGCGTGAGTTCCTCGCGACCTCGATCCCGGAATCCTCGACACTCCCAGAAAACGGAACCTCGATCATCAAGCCAGGATCGTCCAAGGCCGTGGGCTCCATCGTCACCACCGCACAGGGTACGTCCCGGAGTCGAGATGCATTGGTCTCTTTGTCGAAATGGGGCTGATTGCGTCGCACGTATAGGGATCAACTCGGCGATTGCCATGATGCGACTAGAGCACGTTTTCCCCAAGGACGAGGGGTCTGACGTTCCCCCCATGAGTTTCACAACCGCCGACGGCGCGTTCCATGCGATTCCATTCGAGCCCACGTGGTGGCCGGCGATGGATCATAAGACTGGGAAGATGGTCATGTAGTAAATTCACGAATGGGATTTTCAGCCACCTGCCCTTGCATGTCATCGAGATGAAAACCTTGTTGACAGCGAATTCGGTTCTTAACCTCGCTCTGTATCCTTCTCGATGAGAGAGTGATGGTTGCTCTCACATCTTCCAGTTGATCAATCTCTCGAGCAACTCGTTGTTCATGATCACTCGTAAATTTGATCAGCATGGCCGACAAGCAGCAAGAGCAGCTCGCAGACGACCTCCGAGCGCTACGAGGGGCCATTGAGCGCCTGTCGAGTCCCGCATTGCAGGTACGAGCGGATGATTATGATGCCCAGTAGCCCGCCGACATGCTGACACCAACACGACAACAGCGGCACATGCGCCATGCCCTCGATACCTTCGATGGCTCGGGCGGAGAAGCGAGTACCCCACGCGCCACGAGCCATCAATCTACCGAAGACAGCAACGACAACATCGTCGTCACACTCCGATCAAGTGATGTTTCTACGCGCGCAAATCGAGATGCGTTGTTTCTTGCCGTGCACGGGATTATGCTCGAAACAGGTATGTATGATTACCAAGAAATGGTGTTGTTTGTGGCTGATAAGCGAATCGGTCGCGACGCGTCAGGCTTCCAAGTTCAAGATGCTCTTGCAAACGGATCGTTCCCACTCTCAAAAGACTGGGATGCGAACAGCGCCAGTGGATTGTTTAGGAGCACATACAAGCATGGAAACGATCCTTCAATAAGCTTCACCCTTCAGGCAAGACTTGAGCGAACACATCACGCGGTATTGTACACTAACCACAGCGTGCTGATGATGGAACAGGGGCTTTTTGTTGGAGGGAAGTTTGAAGTCTACCTCTCTGATGACAAGAACCACACCCACTCGATTGAGCTGAGGTACCGTCCGTGACTTACAGATGCCTCCAAATTGCATCATCTTACGATCATCTTACCAAACGTTCCCTCGTAGCACGGAAAGTTACATCTCGTTGACAGCTCCGACCAGCGACGCAGCTGGGGTCCTCCGAGATGTGGCAACGCTGCGGCAGAAGCTGACCCCATTCTTTCGCAACGCCGCCCCTAAAGAGCAAGGCCCCCGCGCCGGATCGACGGACGGTGTTGGACCAACTCAGCCTCAACCACCGCGCGATGGGGATGCAAGGGGCGGTGTTGGTCGGGGGCCACAAGTGTTGCCTTCTGTCGGAGGTGGAGATATCCTTCCGCCAAGCCTTGGGGGCGGGGATCCAAGCACTGAGGTCGGCCCCGACCACCCGCTATTTGGTCGGCGGTATGACCCAACGCGCGGTCCAGTCCCTGGTGCCCGGTTTGACCCGTTTGGGCCCCTGTCAGCCGACCCCCAGGGTCCACCGCGGGGTTTTGTTGGTGGCGATCTCGGCCGCCCTCAGGTCCCGCGGCCAGCGCCGCTGTTCCCATTCGGCGATCCCTCTCCTGATCATCTGCGAATGCCTCGTGACGATGAAATGATGGATGATCCTTTCGGGGGTATGAGGAGCCGACCTCCCCTGGGCCGCGGACGGGGAGGAGGAGGAGGAATGGGCGACTTTAGTCGTCCATTCGGGTCCGACCACTCGTTTTTCTAAGGTAGGAAGCACCAGTCTATTACTATATAATCAACACGCCAAGGCCAGCAAGCCAACCAGCCAACCATCGATTCGTCCATGGATGGTGGCTGGCTTGCTGGCCATGCGCATTGAGCAACTGTCCACCGATCATTGTGATGTTCGCTGCTGACCTAGACAAAGTACTTGCCCTTCTTGAAGCAGCTCATGCAGAGTCGATGGCGAAGCTTCTTCTCCCCACACATGGGGCAGTCCTGGAAGTGCACAATGTTCTTGAGGCGCTTGCTGGGATCGTTGTTGCGGATCTTCTTGCGGGACGGGGTCACCTGCACACATCCTGCTCAGTCACCCATGCCTGTTGGTCATCTGAGTCACGAGTAAGTTGTTCCCCACCTTGGATTTCGGCGCTGCGTGCCAGAGTGCATCGAGGAGTGGGTTCGTGGCCGTCGCGGCAGCAGAGGCGGACGCCGCAGCGGCGGTCAAGGCAAACGCCGGTGTGTTGGCGCGGTGGAAGAACGCCAGGGCGCGGTGGATGACACTGCGGACGAGGGCCATGTTCGCTTCGCAAGAATGAATCGCCAACACCTCAATCGCTCGACACCACCAACGATGAGCTCTTCGATTTGCAGATAAAACCTAGCCACATTAAAAACCTTGTTCATTTGGGTAAAATTCAGTATATTTCTCAACTTTGTGCGTGTGAATAGAATTTGTGGTTTCCGAATTTTGCAGGTTTGTTTGACATAATTCGACCATAATGAGTGTGATCGAACAAACCAGCGCCACCATTTCGGAGATCGCAGAGACGATCGCGGCGGCGATCGCGGTGCATACGCCGGACCAACAGGAGTGTCCTGGCGACGGGGATCTCCCGTATCTGACGCTGACGTACGCGCAGAGTATCGATGGTTCCATCTCCGCCACGAAAGGTTGGTGGGGGACGTCAGCAAGGTTTCGATAATCGGGTCCCATCATTCGATATTGATCCCCCCAGGCGTCCCAACGCTGCTCAGCGGGGCCGAGTCGATGACGATGACGCATACACTCCGCACGCTCCATGACGGGATCCTGGTGGGAATCGGCACCATCCTCGCCGACAACCCATCGCTCAATGCCCGACTCGCCAAGGGTGCGTCGTTGGTTCGGGAGCTGCTTTGACGACTGGTACATGACGGTGCGTGCCTCGTAGGGAAGAACCCCCAGCCCGTGGTCGTGGACACCACTTTAAAGTGTCCGCTGTCGATTAAGTTGTTCACCTCCGAGTCATGCATCAAACCGATTCTCCTGTGCCGTCAAGACCTCGATGAAGGTGCTCGAAATGCCGATGAGCCTATGGAGCCAATTCTAATGCGTTGACACCGTTGCTGCCTCAGAGGCTCGGTCGCGACGGTGCCAACTTGAGGCTGCGGGGGCCAGGATTCTGCCATGTATGCTCGATGAGCGTGGTCACATCGATCTCCGCGATGCCTTTGGTGTGCGATTGGCGCGTGCGACTACATTTGTTCAAAACTCACCTCACTCGCGTGCGCCATTTCAGCCCGATTGCGCCGCGAGAGCGGCATCCGGAGCCTCATGATCGAGGGCGGCGCGGCGATGATCACCGCCTGCCTGAGCCTGTCGGCCCATGCGCGTTTCATCGATCACGTGGTCATCACAATCGCCCCGACGTTTGTACGTGACGATATCTCAAGCGGACTGGGAATGGGCGACGATGATGCTGCCCCCTCGTGCTCCTCCTAACTCGTCGCTGGGCGTGCGTGCTCGCAGATCGGGGGCCTGCGGGCCGTGACCGGGCCCGTGCACGCGTCGCCGCCGTTCCCCCGCCTCCAGGGCCCCACGTACCACCCGCTCGGTTCGGATCTCGTCATCCTTGGCCAACTCTGACGATGGCTACAGGTTGGCCCTGTGACGATTCAGAATTGAATTGACCAGAAACCTCGTTTCTAGTTCTGTGCCAAAATGCAGACGATCTGTTATTTCCTTCATCTTCAAAAAAGCCTCGCACGACGCGGACGCGCGACCGCCGCGTCGCCCAACGTCAAGCACGCCAACGCGCCGCTGCTGCCGTCACCGTCACCGTCGTTGTCGCCGCGTCGAGCTCGTTGGTGCCCGCCCACTCGCGCTTTTTCCCTCTGGACGGCCCGCGATGACCGACGCCCTGCCCCCCTCGCGTCGCTCGCGGCTCTCGGTGACCCAGGCCAATGCGCTCACGCACTTTGAGCGCCTGCTCCCCGAGCTCCGGGGCCGGCGCTTGGTCGTGTTCCTGGACTATGACGGCACGCTCACGCCCATCGTCAATGATCCGGCCTCGGCGCACATGTCCGAGACCGTGCGCGCGACCCTCGAGCGCCTCCGTCGGCGCTTCATCACGGGCATCATCAGCGGCCGCTCGCTGAACAAGATCCAGCAGTTTGTCGGCATCCCCGAGCTCTACTACGCCGGGAGCCACGGCTTTGACATTGCCGGGCCCAATGGCACGCACATCAAGAACCAGGTCGCCGTCGAGTTCCTCGCGCACCTCGAGCAAGTCCGTGATGCGCTGACCGCGCAAGTCGCCGACATCCCCGGCGCGAGCGTCGAGGACAATGTCTACTCGGTCTCGCTCCACTACCGGTGCGTTCATGCTTCTTCCTCCGGGGAGAGACCGACGACGGCGCTCTCATGGTGGTTTCGGTGGCACCAGGAATGTGGATCCGTCAGAGCATGCCCGCATCGCGGCCATCGCCCATGAGTCGCTGGCGCAACATCCACAGCTGCGGTACGTGTGTGGGCTTCTGCAGCAGTCGTGCGGGTGCGCGCACTCACAGTCGATGCGATGGGGATCCCACGTAGATGTAACGATGGCAAGATGGTCTACGAATACAAGCCCAAGGTCGACTGGAACAAAGGGAAAGCGCTGGTCTGGCTGCTCCAGGTGCTGGGTCTGGATGAGCTCGACGATGTCTTCACGATCTACATCGGCGACGATACCACCGACGAGGATGCCTTTGAAGTCTTTGGGAGCGATCGGCGAGGTGCGGCCTGGCTGGTGGTGATTGATCCTTGTGTCCTTTGAGGTGCTGAACGGGGCGCGATGTTAGGCGTGGGCATCGTCGTGACCGACTTTAGCAAGTCCACGGGGGCATCGTTCACTCTGCATGACACTGCCGAAGTCCATCAGTTCCTCGATAGACTCGCCAACCTGGCGGAGGATGCGACATCGTGCAGCTCGCCCGATCGAGCCGGTCACTGACATTCGAGGGTTAATCTCGGATGTGGTGCGAAATATACTCGTGATGATCCGGTGAGATGGCGAGTCGCTTCCCGCTCGTGACGTGTGAATCAGTGGTAGCGCCGTCCTCTGGCATGAAGTTGAGAGCCACCAGTGGCCATCGAGCGCATGGCTGCTCGGGCCTTGTCGACCGTCTCCTGCACGAACAGGCCAGGCCGACTCGCCGATGTGGACCGGAATGCTTCTTCCACACAGACGGCCATAGACGACCACTACCGAACAAGCAACCGCAAAACTAAAGTGATTTGGCTAAAACTCCGCATACAGCAAGAGCACCGGGTCTCCCATCACCGCGTTTTAGGAGCATAGGAACGAAACTCGCTATGGCAGTCGATCAGCGCCCACAAACTCTCTGCGACGATGATCCCAAGGACGTGTGGCCACGGCTCACTCGGCATTCGTCGCACGCCAATCACCGCTCGTTGCTCGTTGGTATCAGGGCCACCGCCCACCCATCGCACCACTTTCTATCTCCGCGTCTCCAGAGATGCGGGTGGAGGACAAAGGAGAGGTTAGTTAGCCCAGCCGAGCCGAGGCGAGCCGAGCAGCAGCGCGGCGGGAGCGAGCGGAGCGGCAGTGGGAGCCCCTTCATCATGCGTCATTCATCATTCCACAACTTGGCTTCCAGCACTCAGGCGCAGCCACCACTCTTGCCCCCCACGCACAAGCTTCAAAC
>JAADYI010000145.1:0-28547 GCA_023338185.1 Lagenidium sp. CBS 127285
AAATCCCGAACTCGCACGGATTCGAAATATTATAGGGGGGGGGATTACGTACGATGTCTGTTTGCGTTGCAACCTTCTGGCCATGCTTCTGCTTGACAACCTCTTCGAGCTTGTCCTGGTCCCACGTGTCCATCAAATCTACCCACGCGAAAGAGCATGGCATTCTTGTGGTTAGCAACCGCACATCCATTGACGGCCGTGAGGGATAACGGCCCACGCACCCTTCGACTTGTCATCACGAGCATCCGAGTACAGATCAATCTTTGCGGCCTTTTTGCCCACGTTCAAATCGTGCGAGAACTTGCATCGAGTGCCCTGATGACGCAAATCAATAGACTCGGTCAGCCGACCATTGTCACGTTGCTGGCGATAACATGTAACATGGCAGACGGACCTTTGTACAGACACCCGCCTTGAAGAACTCGCAGAGGATCGACTTCGGATCCGTTCCTGGCGGCACCTTTGGTCGCAGTCAACGTTGAGAGAGTGCGTCAGATGGCGGTCATGCTTAAAACCGCGCTGCACAGTCGGCATCGCACGATACCTTGGGCTGTGTAATGGCAGCCGCGAAAAGGCTCTTCATGGCCTCCTCCTGGGCCTTAGCGTCCTTCTTCTTCTTGGCAGCGTCCTCCTTCATCCGATCCTGCCGGGTGTTGGCGCCCTTGACCTGCTTGGACACCTCCTGTACATACTTCTGAACCTTGGAGCTCTTGTTCTTGTTCTTGAGGCCAAAGGTTTTGTCCTCCACGAGCTTCTCCTTGCGCTTCTGCTCCGCCTTCTTTGATGGCTGCGGTCCCTTCTTCGGCGGCATTGTGGGATCGAATGCGCGGTCTCACTGTCGGTCGGTCGATCGATCTGCGGCGTGGTGTTGTTGGCAACCTCACTCACAGCACCGTTTGTTCTTCTGGTGGGTGGGTTTCCTGGCTGGCGACACACCACACCTTCCAGTAACCCAAAATAACGCGCAAGGAACCCAAAAGAACACTAGTAATTTAGTTCGCGTTAGATATGGAGACTATGGAACATGGGCTAAAGCATTCAATCCCAACATGGGCAGCGCCGTCCCTCCCCCTCCTCTGCGTGTCAGCCACAGGGAGATGTCTATTGCGGCGTGAGAACGTGAGCGAAATTGGTGGCACCATTATTCGCCACCGAAGGGCTGGCAACGCTGTTTCCAGCGTCAACCCTCTTAGCTCCTGGCGCGCCGTCATACTTGAACTTCATCCCCAGGAGTGAGAGGCCACCGACGAGTTCCAGTGACACTGGAATCCAAATCGGCCAGAGGGATTCGCCAACGCCGTAAATGACGATCATCGTGAGCCCCGTGACATAGCTGACGAGAAATGTGTAGCTGAGATCAGAGGCACTCTGAGTCCGCACGACTTTACGAATCTGCGGGATGAGCGCCGCCGAGATGATGAATGAGCCAACGAGGCCGACGATGTCGTACGCCGTCATGGTGGCCGTGAGCGGGGGGTGAGGGGGCTTGTGCTGTTTGGAGGCGTGCAGTGTGTGGTGGACTGGTGTGATGCAACGTCAGACGGAGGCCGTTATTGAGAGCAAGTGAACCAGCCGTGCTCTCATCAGGCAACCCTGCGACATGTGATAATATGTGCCAGTAGTGGATTGTTGGTCTCTTTCAACAACTGCACACCAACAGGAACAGCTCCATTCCGAGAATGCATCAACATGCTCAACTGACAGGAGCCTCAACGCCTGCTGCATTGGCAATGCATTCCATCGACAGGTCCCACAACTCCTGGGCAAGTTTGGGGTCGCGACTCTGTTCGGATGTGTGGAAGAGGTGGTCAATCGAGAAATACGAACCACTGTCCCACGGGAGCGACGTGTCGCGGGCGAGCCGCGCGAGAAATGCCCCCGAACGCTCGGGGGTGCTCATACTCGACTGCAGTGAGGCGCGGAAGAGCGCGGCGACCTTGAGCAGCGACTTGACGAGCCACCACCCAACGGTTGAGTGATTGCGGAAGAGACCCGTGTCGGGTACGAATCCCGGCGAGTACATGAACACCTTCACGTCCCCTTTGTCTCCCTGTCGGCGCTGGAACTCGAACCCAAAGAGCACGTTGCAGAGTTTGGAAGTCACGTAGGCGCGCATGCCTCCCCAGCCCTCACCGCCGTAGGCGACGCGCGGCCAGTCGCTGACATCCGGGCCGTTGGTTGAGCGCCCGCCCTCGGGGTTGTGAAGATTCGAGGAGACGATCACAACACGTGCATCGGCGCCAGGGAGGAACATCCCATGGTCGTACAGTGCTGTCACCAGTAGAAAATGACCCAGGTGATTGGTGGCGAACGTAGTCTCGAACCCTTCTTGCGTCAGTGGCACTGGCGCGGATTCGACGCCGGCATTGCACACGACCGCGAAAAGACGCTGGTCACGATACGAGGTGACAAGAAACTTGACGAGCTCCCGCACAGCCATGAGTCGGGAGATGTCCGTCACGCGACCCTCGACACTCGACTCGTGATGCGCCTGACGAGACACGGCGGCCACCGCCTCCTCAACGCGCTCGGGGCTTCGTCCGACGAGAATCACGTGGGTCCGGGGCTCCTGAACCAGCGCGCGACAGCACTCGAGGCCGACACCGGAATTCCCCCCTGTGACGAGGACAACGCGGCGTTCGGTAATCGCCGTCGGCATGTTGGTGATCGTTGCCATGCTTCTCTTGTTGTGGGTTTCCCGTGCACTGGATACACTCGACAAAGTTCGATTAAGGCTAAGTTCGCACACCACCGTTTCTTGATGGATACGGATCGTACATTGAGGGAGCAATGTTTGTCCTCCCTCTGTGAAGCTCGCTGGGAACTATCGCAAACAAAGAAACGCCATCGCAAACCCAACAAAAGGAGAAGATATCGAGGTCGCCGCCGACAACACAAACGCGCGACGACACCGGCCGAGGGGACCGCCAACAAGTGCAACCAACAACTTCAACGCCCCATGCCCCCGACGCACCACGGGCGTCGTCGGTCGGCGGCCGCGGCGCCGTCGCCGTCGCCATCGCCCGTCACCGTCGTCGCCGTGCGGCTCGTCCACGGCGGCGTCACGCGTGAGCTCGCACTCGCGGCCGGCGTCGTCGTCGGCGTGGACGAGCTCCGCGCGTGTCTCGAGGCCGCGTTCTGGGAGCGCGCGGTGGCGCCCGCGGTCGTCGCCGTCCGCCACCCGGAGCATGGCGTCGTCTATCCGCTCTCGCTCCTCGCGCAGAGCCCCCAGCGCTTTGCCGAAGACACGTACGAGCTCGTGGTGAGCGCGCCGGAGCGAAACGCCCCAGCGGCCACGTCGACAGCGGCCGCCGCGACCCCCACGGCTCGACGCCGACGCGGCCATCGCGGGCGACGTGCCCACGCCGCCGCTCGGAGCCTCCACCCGCTGGTGAACGCCCCGCGCGTCGGGCGCCCCGAGTTCGTCGACGCCTTCGAGCTCCTCGCCCCGGGGCGTCGTCGGACGGGGGCCGACGAGCAAGGCCATCGCGGATGGCTGCTGAATCGCCCACTGGCCGATTCCGACGAAGACGATGGTGAGGATGACGATGACGACTACGAACGAGAGGGACGCGACGCCCCGACGCCACCCGAGGACGACTCGGACCGTGGGGACCTCGTGGTCGAGCCCCCACGCTCGCTCGGCAAGCCGCTCGCCAATGGCCGCACTGCGCACCGGGGCGACGGCGACGATGGCCACGGAGACGACGACTCGGACGAGGACGAGGACGAACTCCTCCGGGAACTCGACCTCACGGACTTTGAGCTCCCGCAGCTCGTGCAGGTGTTCACGCAGGTGGCTGGCGCGAGCGGCGACATGGACCGCGCCACCTTTGAGCGCTGCGTCGACCGCCTCCTGGCGCAGTCGGGGCGCTATGACCCTCTCGCGCATGACATGTTTGTGCGGCTCTTCCACATCTTCGACGCCGACGACGAGGGCGTCATCGACGTGGCCGAGTTCCTCGGGGGCGTGAGCGTCTTCGCCAGCGGAGCCCGCGATGACAAGATTCGCTGCACGTTCGAGCTCTTCGACACGGACAACGACGGTTTTATCACCCTCGACGAGATGACCAAGTACCTCACGGCCGTGTTCATTGTCATCGCCGAGACCTCCCCCGAGCTCTTTGAGCAAAAAGAGTACGTTGTGTCTGCTTGGTCGGTTTGGCTCCCAATGCGATGTCTGATGTGCGTGTGGACAGTGTCGATCCCATCGAGTTGGGGGCGGTCACCGCGCAACAGTGCTTCCGCGAAGCCCCGTTGAATCCCGCGGGGAAGCTGTCGTTCGCGGCATTCCAGGACTGGTATTCTCGTCCAGGTCCGACGGCGCTGATGGTGCAACGCGGTAGTTGTGAGGCCCCGGGTAACCACCGAGCAAATGATCTGAGCCTCAGTCAACTCCGAGAGATCACTGGTCTTTCTCAGCTGTCAGCCGACGATCTCTTTGCGATGTTCAGTGCTGCCGCTGATGGGGATGACAATACTACTCTCACGCGCGACGACTTCAAGAAGTGCTTTTACGGCATTCTGAAGCAGCAAAAGAAGAAGCCAACAAGAGATATCGCCCGTTTCCTTGATCGTCTATTCAACGCGTTTGACACGGACGGCAGTGACACCGTCGACTTTGTTGAGCTCAGCAGCGGGTTGTCCATACTTTGTCGTGGGTCTCGGGACGAGAAAGTTGTAGCAGCGTTTTCCCTTTTCGATTCCGATGGGGATGGTTTCATCACGAAGGACGAGATGGAGAAGTACCTCACGTCAGTTTATCACGTTTTGTACGAGACCAATCCAGCGACAAAACACGCCATGGGAATCGATCCACAGCAACTTGCGCATTATACAACCGCAGAAGCATTTGCTGAGGCAGACCTCAACCACGATGGACGGCTATCACTGGAGGAATTCCGCAAGTGGTATACTGCTGAACGAAACACGACTTCTCCAGGAGACGCACTCAGCGGGAGTTCAGTTCCAGCAGCACCCAACATTTCCGTTGGCCATGATGCTTTAGCGTCTGTTGAGGTCGTGGCATCACTGACTGGGTTATGCGACAGGAAGCCCGAGGAAATATTCGAAGTTCTTGCTGCGAAGGTTAACACCGATGGGGTGCTATCTCGGGATGCATTTCATGAAATATTCGACGATTTGTTGAACAACCGGGCTGCTTCATCAAAGCAAGTCCAAACAATACTTCAACCGGACGAACGGGAGCGACTTCACGCAGTTTTGAACAGTGTATTCGATGCATTCGACACAGACCAAGACGGGTTTGTGGATTTTTGTGAGCTGTCAAGTGGAATCTCAGTCTTCTGTGCAGGATCGCAAGACGAGAAAGTTCATGCAGCATTCACTTTGTTTGATATCAACCAAGATGGGTACATCACGATTGAAGAAATGGAAACTTACTTGACGTCCGTATTCAAGATGATCTTCACGACTTCACCTTCCGTAGCACAACACTTGGGAACAGTCACAGCAGAAGAACTGGCACAGATAACATCGAGGGACGCTTTTGATTCTTTTGATGCAGATAAGGATGGTCGACTTAGCTTGGGCGAGTTCACACAGTGGTACAAAAAACAAACTTTCTTGCCTGTTGCTAGTAAGCCCGCGGCAGCTCAAGTGCTCGCTTCCGGTCCACGACAAATTCTAAAGGAAATGCAAGAGCTAACAAACCTGATTTCGTACGACGTGAACGACATTTTCGAGTTCTTCGAGGCATGCGCCGATCGAAATGGAAATGTTTCAAAACCGGCATTCTTTAGGTGCTTCGGTAAACTAATCGCTGAGAAGAATGACCAAACATCACCTCATATCAAAGAAAAGACGCGTCGGCTTCTTACCGACCTGTTTGAGCTGTTTGATACGGACCAGAACGGTGTCATTGATGTGCAGGAGTTGGGTGCCGGACTGTCGATTCTTTGCGGTGGAAATACGATGGATAAAGCGAAGTCGCTGTTCACTCTGTATGATGTCAATCACGACGGATTCATTTCGCCAAGTGAAATGAAGTCTTATCTGTCAGCTGTATTCAAAGTTCTGTACAAGGCTTCTCCGGAATTGGAACATCAAGTTGGCGGATTGTCTCCGGAACAGTTAGCTGAAACAACCACGGATGCTTGCTTTCAGTCGTTTGACCACAATCGCGACAACCAATTATGCTTCGAAGAGTTCAAAGAATGGCTCGAAAAACAAAAATCTATGGTACATCGATCATCTGTGTCTTCACGAGATGACACCCAAGAGCGTACGTACACCGGGGGGAGTGTCATTCCTGTCGAAGTTGCCAAAAAGATCACTGGTCTGAACAATATGTCGCTTGAACGAGTTGCTCAGATCTTCTCGTCAGCTGCGAATGAAAAGGGACTGATCACAAGAGAAGCTTTTGACGAGTGTTTTTATCGCTATTTGTGCTCTAATATGGCCTCAAAACTGAGTGCCGATGAAAGCGCCAAAGTCCATGAAGTAATTGGTCGGTTGTTCACTGCATTCGACACAGACAAGAACGGGTTTGTGGATTATAATGATCTGTCAAGTGGCTTATCCATTCTTTGTGGCGGGAATCGGGACGCGAAGGTTCAAGCTGCATTTGACCTCTACGATGTGAATGGGGACGGTTTAATCTCAGAAGATGAAATGGTGCATTACTTGACGTCAGTGTTCAAACTTCTGTACGCGTTGGATCCAACACGTCAACAAAACCTCGGCATATCAGCAGACGATCTTGCGATTATCACCGCGGCAGAGATTTTTGCGGACGCTGACACCGATCAAGATGGGAAGCTGAATTTTGACGAATTCAAGCGTTGGTATGCGCAGCCTCAACAAGACTCATTCAACGCGATAATTGCTCCTCTGGATCTGAACGAAGTAAGAAAATTGACAAACCTCGGAAGCTTGGATGTTGTGGATGTGTTTGAACGATTTGCAGAACGTGCGGACCAAGATGGATTACTACATCGTGAAGCCTTTGACAAATGTTTTGGTGAAATTATCGAGATGGCATCTCACCCACACACTGATGTTGAAAAACTTCGTGCTAAGGTTGTCGCGGACCGCCTTTTTGATGTGTTTGATCGTGATAAAAACGGTCGAATCGACTTTAGCGAGCTTGCTAGCGGGCTATCCGTCTTATGCAAAGGTGCTCGGGATGCAAAAGTGAAAGCAGCATTCAGACTGTACGACTTCAATGGCGACGGATTCATTTCTTTGGATGAAATGACTCGATATTTAACCTCAATATTCAAGGTCTTGTACGAAGTCCAACCCCAGATGAAACAAGAGACAGGCGTATCCGCAGAAGAGCTGGGAAACATAACAGCTGAGCAAGCTTTTCTTGAAGCAGACCTCAACCACGATGGAAAACTCAGTTATGATGAATTCTTGACTTGGTACAACAGTCCGTCTCAAGCTGGAATAAGCAGCGTTGTAGCTAAAAACGCTATCGTTGACTCATCGCTTCGTTTTATGCCGCTGAACGAAATCAAGCAATTGACCAACCTTGCTCGCTACGAGCCCGAAGAAGTTTTTGAGATCTTTGCTGCGGAGGCAAATGAAGAGGGTCTACTGACCCGTGCAGCATTCGATTCTAGCTTTAGAAAGATTATCCAAGGGTCCGAAGCCACGAACCACGTGGATATCGACAGCTTGCCTATCAACGAGCGAGAGAAAGTTAAAGATGTGATCAACGGTCTATTCGATTTATTCGACACTGACAAAAGTGGCACTGTCGATTTCGGTGAACTTGCAAGCGGTTTGTCTGTTTTATGTGGGGGGACAAAAGACCAGAAAGTTCGAGCTGCGTTTTCTCTGTTTGATTTTAACGGCGACGGCTTCATCTCACTTGAGGAAATGACTCGGTACTTGACGTCGGTATTTCGAGTTCTATTTCAAGTGAACGCAGACACACAACATCTGGGAGTGACCCCAGAGGAGCTCGGCCAAGTTACGGCGCAGCAAGCTTTTGCAGAAGCTGATCGAGACCATGATGGAAAGCTGACTTTCGAAGAATTCCAGGACTGGTATCAGCAACCTGGTGGGATTGGTGAGGTAGCCAAAGATGGCGAGCAACTATTTAGTCTCGCGGAAGCAAGAAGGCTAACGAATTTAGAGGCGTTTTCTCCAATGGAAGTGTTTGAGGCTCTTGCCGATTGTGCTGACGACCAAGGTTACGTCTCAAAGGAAGCTTTCGACAACTGCTTTAGGAAGATTATATCCTCATCAAATTCTAAGCGGGGAACTGCAGCTATTGAGTATGAGCGGGTGACTGCTATCCTGAACCGATTGTTCGAGTTATTCGACGTCGACAAGAATGGACTGGTTGATTTCAGCGAGATTTCAAGCGGGTTATCTGTATTCTGTGGTGGAACATCGGATGAGAAAGTTCGTGCTGCGTTTTCGTTGTATGACTACAACGGGGACGGTTACATATCTCTGGACGAAATGACTCGATATCTGACAGCAGTGTTTAAAGTATTGAAAGAAGCGTCTCCAGAAGCCGTTTCTCGAGTAAACGAGACTGCGGAGGATTTGGGTGTTCGAACAGCGACTCAGGCATTTGCTGAAGCGGACAAAGACCAGGACGGGCGCCTGAGCTTCGCAGAATTTCGAGATTGGTATACAAGGTCAAGCACTGCCAATATTGAACGCCTCATTGAGAACAACATCCCGGAGTGGCTGTCATTGCATGAAGTGCGGAGGCTGACGAATCTTGGATCCTTCACACCAAGTGAAGTTTTTGAAACGTTCGCTAGCTATGCATCTACAGACGGTACATTAAACAAGGAGACGTTTCGAAAGGCATTCGCTGATCTACGAGCGGAGACAAACGACCAGGCATCAAATGATAGGTTACGCCTCCTCGTGGATCGCATGTTTACCTTGTTTGATACGGACCGAAATGGATATGTCGACTTCAGCGAGCTCGCAAGTGGGCTGTCGGTGCTATGTGGTGGTAGCGACGTCGACAAAGTGAGGGCTGCGTTTAACTTGTATGATGTTAACCACGACGGGTTTATCTCTCTCGGAGAAACGCGACTATATCTCACATCGGTATTCAAGGTGTTGTATGAGGTGAACCCAGACACAGAATCTCGGATGGGTGTTACGGCTGAAGAACTTGGTGAGATTACCTCAGAACAAGCTTTCGCTGAGGCAGATAAAGACGGAGATGGGCGCTTATCGTTTCAGGAGTTTAGGCAGTGGTATATGCAGCCTGATGGAGGGAATCAAAGCCACATTCCAGATTGGGTTAGTCTCGACGTTGTGAAGGAGATGACTCATCTGGAACGTTATGCTCCCAATGAAGTGTTCGAAGTATTCGCGGACAGGTGTGGTGACGATGGTTCCATATCCCGCGAGGCTTTCGAAGATTGTTTTGAGCAGCTTATCGATGCCAAGTTCCGAAATGACGAGCAGCACCTTGCGCGTTTGCGACTCATCCTTGACCGTCTCTTCACTATATTCGATGCAGATGGCAACGGTGTTGTCGATTTTTGCGAGCTCAGTAGCGGGCTCTCTGTCTTGTGTGGAGGATCTCGCGAGGATAAAGTGAGATCAGCATTCGCTTTGTACGACCTGAATCAAGATGGTTTTATTTCACTGGATGAAATGGTTCGGTATTTGACAAGCGTATTTAAGGTGCTGTATGAAACCAGTCCTGAAACGAAGGCCAAACTGAGTGTCGAGCCAGAGGAGCTGGCAGCAATCACAGCAGAGCAATGTTTTCTTGAAGCTGATTTGAATCATGACGGCCGTCTGAGTTTCGAGGAGTTTGTCCGGTGGTACTCGCGTTCTCCAGACTTTGAGGCGCCTGCTGCAGGGGTGGCGTCACTCGCAGCGCAGTTACATGCAACAAAGATTACAAAAGATGACCAGGGAAATAGAGAGGCTGAAGATGATTCTTTTCCAACAACCAAGCTCTATGCGATTTCGTCGTCAAATGGTGGTGCTCAGTTGCTGCCTCCTGCTTCGGGCCTTGATATGAACAGCTCCAGCATGGAAAATGCAAGACGATTGCTCAAGCTCGATTCGTACGAAGTGAATGACATATTCGAGATCTTTGCTGAGGCTGCCCCTTCAGGCGAGTTAAGTTTCGCCAACTTTAAGAAGTGCTTCGATCAAATCATCAAACTTGCGGGTGGTCACGAAACACCCGATGAGAAGCAAGAAGCTGAGCAAATGATCCGTCGTCTTTTCCGTGTGTTCGATACGGACAAATCAAACACTGTGGACTTTGGAGAGCTCGCGAGTGGTCTTTCCGTACTGTCCGGTTCATCCATGGATGACAAAGTCCGGGCTGCTTTTCAACTTTACGACATAAACGGTGACGGATTCATCAGCTTGGACGAGATGATCAGCTACATGACGTCCATTTTCAAGGTGATGTATGAGACGTCTGACAACACGAAAGGGACGATGAGTGTGAATCCCGAAGAACTTGCGCGAGTGACCGCGACACAGTGCTTTAAGGAAGCCGATCTGAACAACGACGATAAACTAAGCTTCGACGAGTTTAAAAAGGTTCGTTCATCTCGCTACCATCTGCGTGCAAACCATTGACGTGCTGTGCTGTTTGCAGTGGTGCACCAGTACAGCGTGATCCAACGGAGGTGGCAAGCTTTACGGGGACATGGGATTGAGTGTTTAATCGCATTTATGAAATGACTGGTTAAAAAGCAACAAAAGGATCAACTGGGTTGCCGTTCACATTGAGCTCATTCATAGCCCCTGCGATGATGCCATCAAGACTAGCAAGTCCGATACCACTCCACTCAGCAGTTAGATCGGTCAGAAGATCGTTGAGTGTCTCCGTTGCATACACTGCGTTTAAAGTGCATCACATGTGAACAACCCAACTCCATTTGCAATCCCTGCAACATTTTACCTTCAACATCGAGAACACGACAATTAAAGTCGCCAGCTGAGAATGAAATGTCGTCAATGACTGCCTGGATTGTCTGAGCTTGATACGTCAAACGAGTTGCTTGATTGATCACATCCTGTCACACCAAACAGTCGTTGGATGTTACCGGTAAACCATAGCCATTGGGAAGTAGCTCCTTGCCTCATCGATAGCAAGGTTGTTCGTGAGATCTATTTCTGCATTCGAAACGAAGTCTTCAAACGAAAATGGGCACTCCGAGTCGTTAAGCTTTAGTTGTTGCAGACCATCGAGGTTGGGATTGACTTTCTCGGCATTTTGATGGTCCTTTTTGGGGCTGTTTATTATCTGACCACGCTTAGTGTTATCAGAGTTCTTCGCTGAATACGACTTGTGATCTGGAGTAACAATGTTCCTTCCCTGACGTGCCTTGGTCGACTCCGTCTCATCTGTTGTCTCTGTGCGTGCCCTCTTGCCCGGTTGAGTTTCACATACTGGTGTACTGGTTCTCTTTTCTCCTAGTTCAGGTTGATGTTTCGACGAAATATCAGACTTGTTAAAAGTTCTCCCACCAGAGGGAAGTTGTTGTTCTTCTGGTACTGTCGAGGTGCTTTTTAATTTGGCACGCCCGGGGAGAAGGATCTTTGTCATTCGCGGAGGTTCTTTTGTGTCCGTGGCTGAGGTTTGCGCCGATTTCTGAAGGGTTCTGTCAAGACACTCTCTTGGTTGTTCTTCTCGTTCTCGTTTCTCTCTCTTTGGCGTGGGGACATTTGAATGTGTTTTAGTGAATAATGCTGTGTTTGGTCGAGCATTAGAGGTTTTCTGCGACTTCGAGGGGCAAAATTTGCTAACAGCTCCCAAAACGGGTAACGTCATAGTCAAGTCTTGAGGGGCTTTTGTCATTGTTTTTCCTGAACAACCAGTGCATGATGATTTTATTCTGTTTGCACATCCACTGGGCTCCATTGCAAGAAGAAATGAACTTGCCATGAGCCGCAAACTTCAATCCTGCGATAGCAATCGCTTGTTTCGGCGTGACCTTCGCCTTCCCACCGGCGGCTGAGCAAACCATGAAACCTTAGGGTTTGTCTCATCCCGACTGCACGGATGGCAACGCAATGATGTGTCTCTCACCGATAGCCGTGCTCGAGTTCGGTGTCGGCATCGTGGGCGTTTTACCAATGGTAAAGCGCCCCTTGAGGTTGATTCCGGTCCGTGCCATCGCCGTCTTTGTCGATGGTGCTGGGGTAGTCGAGGGCTTGAGCATCGCCTGCAGTCGCTGCGACATGTTCATGGCCCCGCGCGGCGCCACTGGCGTCTTCACCGTCGTCCGTGAGGTGGCCATGTGGGGTGGACTTGGAGAAGAATGAGGGATGACCAATGCGGGGGCGGCAACTTCAACTCACACATAAAGAGTGATGGTCACGACTCCCGATGCAAACGAACATTGCCTATTGATTGGCTGCAACGGTGCCAAGGGCCTCCTTCCGATGTTCATGAAAGAGCTTGAGCACGAGAAGCTCGATCTCGGCGGCCATGGGCTCTGGAAAGCACGCGCGGAGGTTCTTGGCGCGGAGCTGTGCGCGAAAATCCCTGGCGGGGATTCGACGACGAAACGCCTCGTGGGACAGCAGCGATGGGAGGAGCTGGCGGAGCGTGGCGAGGACACGCGGCGTGGGCAGCGATGAGTCGTTGTCCGTTCGACCAACGGCCGCGAGACAGATCGGCACGAACAGCTCCTCCCAGGTGAAGCGCGCAAGGGGGTCCGTCTTCGGCGCATTGCCCAGGCAGATGACGAGGTCCTCGACCGCCGGTAGCGAGCGATTCCTGGCGATGAAGACGTCGACCCAGTCGCTGACTGCGAGATGGCTCCGCCAGGCCGAGCGTGCAGCGGGTGGCGCATGAAGCAGCGCTGGCCACGCCTCCGCGAGGCCTACGCGGGCCGCCTGGATAGCTGACGCTGCCATCATGGTAGCGGCGGGGGGCGAGAATGCGACATCGCCATCATCACCGTCGTCTCGGAGGCGAAGGAGGTCGTCCAACGATCGTGGAGGAGGGAGAAGATCCAGAACCCGGAGTGGTGGCCGCGGGAGCACGAAGACGTCCTCTATCGGCGGGTTTCGCCGTCGCGCCGTCGAAAGGGGCTACGTACAGCCGTGAAAAAAAAATGACCACAAGCCAAGAGCACTGATTCCAGTCCATCACGTACGCGCCGTCGAATGAACTGCAGTCGCAGCGTGTGCTCGGGCACGAGTCCCGATTGATAGAGCCGCAAGGCACTCGAGGCGCGCGCGCCCTCCTTGGTGTCCGCACCTTGGACCCGCTGACGCTTGGCGACCGGTGGCGGTGTCCGTGTCGCGTGTGCCCTGTTCAATTTTGCGGACGCCGTCTCCGTCTCCGCCTCCAGTGGGGAGAGCTCCTGCGTCGACCCGGCGTCCACGTCAGCATGTGGGTCAAGGCGGCGACGTCCCCCCGCCAGTGGGGGAGGCGGCAGGAGGTCGAAGTTGGGCCCCGTCGGGGGGAGTCCGTCGTCGTCGTCGGGGTCGCTCAGGGGCGTCTCGGGCAGCGCCGGCTCGGTGACCTGCCGCAGGAGCGTGAGCCGTCGGCCGCCGCGCGGTCGCGACATTGGTGCCCAATTGCTCCTTTCAGCCAACAAGAAGCCCACGGTAAAGGGATGGCGTGGTCCACACGATCGGCTCCATGTTGAAACGACACACACACACATTTTTCAAAGTGATCAATACCCGCTCATGTGAAGAACGCGGTCCCTTGAGCCCTTCGCGCGCGATCGCCATGGACGTGATGATGAAGATGACGACGGACGACGTCCGTCGGCTCCGGGCGCAGTTCGCGACCAACCTGTCGCTCGAGGCCTTTGTGGGGCTCATGCGCACGAGCCTCCAGGACCGCATCACCAATGAGCTCGAGTTTGTCGTTGGGGCCATCGAGCTCTTCCACACGATCGACGTCAACGGTGATCAGACGCTCGAGTGGGATGAGTTCGCGGGCTACCTCCTCGATGCCGGTCAGGCGACGGCGGCGGCAGCGTCGGCGGCTTTGTCGGCCACCAAGAACGACGGTGAGGACGGCGTCGACGACCCCGGCGACGAGGACGACGAGGGCGGGGAGAAGCGCTTCATGCCCTGGCGTCTGGCCTTTCGGGACCCCAAGACGCCGATGAACCGGCTCAAGGCCGGTCTTCGGCAGCTCGTGCACCTCCCCGACCTCGGGGCCCTGGCCTACGTCGAGGATGGCGCCGACGTCGTTTATGTCTACGCCCTCCACTTTGACGACAACGAGGCCCCGCGCCACCTCGCGACCATCCGCCTCCACACGGCATTCCAGGAACACGAGGTCCTCGAGCTCGCGTACGTCCCTGACCGCCGCTGGCTCGTCGTCTCGTCGGTCCGCGCCGCCGCCTACCTCAGCGTCTGGCAGCTCCCCGACTACCGGGCGGCCACCGCCACGGCGACGACGCCCCATGCCCCCGTGCTCCTCCATCGCGCCGAGCTCGGAGCCCTCCAGGAGCGTCTCACGTGGCTCCCGGGGCCTCAGCTCCTCGCGACCGCCGCCGTTGTCTACCCGGCGTTGTCACGTGACGGCCGTGTGCCCGTTGGTGTGCGACAGCAAGGCGGCAAGGGTCCGTCGACGACGGCGCCGACCAAGCACCATCAGCTCGTCCTCTGGGACCTCTCGACCATGACCAATGTCGACGACCTCGCCCGCCCCCACGAGCGACTTAAGGGCGTCAGCGCCATGGTCACATACGCGACGCCCAACCACCGCGTCTACGTGGCCCTGGGGCGCGACGACGGCGTGCTCGTGGTCCTTGACCTTGACGCCCGTCGGGAGCTCCAGAGCCTCGACGCTCACGACCACGGCGTCCGCGAACTCGTCTCCTCGGACGCCTTTGGGTGCCTCGCGAGTATCGGCCGCTCTGCCTACGCCGATGAGACCTCGCATCACATTGTCGTACGTCTTCTTTATTGCTCGCCTGTGTGTCGTTAGGCCCCCACCGTGCCGTCCAAGTGCTGACCAAGTCGTCGCCGTCGTCCACGCCAGATCTGGAAGATTGCGAGCTCGGGCCGTCTCCAGGTCCTCACGACCCTCCGCGATCACACAGCGCCCGTAGTGCGCGTGCTCTTTGCCGACTCGACGCGCCACCTCTTGAGCTGCGACGTCCACGGGACGTTCCGCATCCACGCGGCGCGGGCGGTCCGCGACGACACGCCGCCTTTTCCTTGTCTGCAAGTATTTACCTCGACGGGACTCGGGGCCCCACCGCCACCGCTCGTCTTCATCCCCCCGACGGCCCGCAGCGACGCCGTGCTGATCGTCGGCCAGCCATCGCGCGTCGGTTTCTTCGACCTCTGCGTCCATCGGCCCCGGGAGGACATGCTCTTTGTCCACTACTCGCGGGCGCTCAACGTGATCATCGGGGCCACGCCCACACGCGTGCACCTCTGGCGGGCCGAGTCGGGTCGTCGCTGTTCGACCTTTGAGTATGCAGCGCTCGTCCGCGCATCGGCAAATGCCTTGGGTAAGGGTGAGACGAATGCAACATCCGACAGCGGCGGGAGCAGCGGATCGCCATCCATGACGACGACGACGACAGCGACGACGATGCTGACGGCACCGCCCGTGATCACTGCTGTGTGCGTCGACGATCGCGAGCGCAAGCTCCTCCTGGGCGACGACCGTGGGGCGATCCGCGTCGTCAACGCCGTCAACGGCAACGTGATGAAGACCCTGGACCCCCACGCCGCGGCGGTCACGTGGCTCGCGTACGTGCTCCGGAGCAAGCGCGTGCTGTCCCTCGGGGCCGACTCGGTGCTGCACATTTGCGACGAGAACAATCCCCTCGGGTTCTACGTCCCCTTCGGCGGAGGCCGCCCGCAGTCGGTCGTGCTCGAGTCGCTGCGCTTTCGCCCCCCACCGGCGCCAACGGCTGCGGCAGCTGCGACCGCCACTGGGGCGTTTGAGATCGTCCGGGCCCTCGGCAATGAGGAGCTCAATCTCGTCGCGGTGCTCGTCGCTGGCCCCCACGGCGAGAGCTTCGTGCAGCTCTGGAACTTCGACCTGAGCCACGCCCAGGGAACCTGCGTCGTGCCCCCTGACGGAGACGAGGTGCGTGTCGTTAGGGGGCGTTGGGAGGACGGACGCCGTGTTGTGCGTACGTGCTCACCAGCGACTGGAGCAGATCACATGCATGGCGTTTGTGGGCCTCACGACCGAGCTCGTCGGGGGCACGGCCACCGGCCGAGTCGTGGTCTGGGTCCACGACCCCGATCATGCCGCCTACAGGTACAAAGCGCCGCCATACTGATGACGACCCGTGGGCCCTGATGCCTCCGCGTGTGTCCAACCAATTATCTCGTAGATGCACGATCGAGCTCACGTTTCAGACGGACACTCGCGCGGGCGCAAATGAGATCGCCCGACCGCCGCCAGCGATCACCCACGTCGCGGCCATCGCCGGCGCGCGTCGGAGCTCGTCATCGACCGGGAGCTCCAGCGACACGACGTTTGTCACCGAGGGCGCTCCCGGCCCCGAAGCCCCGGACGAGGACGAGGTCGACGGCGTGTTTGTCGTCGCCGCCGACGAGATCGGGCGCGTTGCCGTGTGGCACGTCCCCTCGGCGACCCTCGCCCGCCATCGGGATCCCAGTGGCCACCGGACCGCCCGCCAAGCCCGGCGTCGGATCGTCGACGAAACTGCGGGGGCGGCCACGGCAGCGTCGGCGCTCTTCCAGCACGAGGGGATGGTCCTGGGCTACGAGGCCCTCGCGGCGCTCTACGCCCACAGCGGCCGTGACCGCGTGTGTCCCTCGGCTCTCGGGGATCGCCTTGAGCCCGTGGTCGCGTGGGCCGCCCACGATGGGGCCGTGTCGTGGCTCCACCTTGTCGAGGACCCGCCGGTCTTACTGACGTCGGCCGCCACGGGCGAGATCCGCGTCTGGGCCCGAGACGGCGCGCCACTGGGGCTCCTCGACCACTTTGCGACTCGCCGGGCGCCCGTGACGCAGCCCTGGGCTTTCCCCGTCGACATGGAAGAGCGCCGGCGGCAGCGACGAGATCAAGCCCAGTCCTTTCTCGACCGCTGGCGCCGGGACCGCGCCGCCGCGGCCAGGACCGGGCGAACCCCGCACCATCGTGATGCCGATGACCACCAGCGCCATCGCGGCCTCGATCCCGAACCACACAATCACCAGCAGCAGCAGCACCTCCACCACCACGAGCGGCTGTCGATCCTGCAGCAGCGACTCGCGCTGTCCCCCGAGGAGATGGCGACGGAGCGCGAGTCCCTACGGCGGGACAGCGCCCTCGCGGCGGCGCTCGGCTCCCCTGCCCACCGTCGGCGACAACACGCCGTGCTCCTCGACCCCCACGAGGCCGACAGGGCCGTGCGGCGCCACCTCCTCGCGCAGGCGGCGCCGCCCCGATCGTCGTCGATCTCGTCTCCCATGGCTCGGGCCCAGTCCCTCCCCGCTGGGCTCGCCCACCAACGCGAGTCGTCCCTCCGTGAGTCCCCCACGCTCTCTCACACACACACTCTCTCTCTCTCTCTCTCTGTTGCTCTGACCTCGTGACTACGGCATGTGTCCGTGATGATACAGACGCCGTGCTTCAGGAGGTCAACCAGCTACAGCAACCACCAGGGAGCGACGTCCCGTCGACGGCATCCGGCGCCCGACGGCGGCGGTACTCGATGGTGACGATCGCCGACCTCAAACACGCCCTTCGACCGCGGACGTCGAGCTCGGCCGTGCACTGCGATCTCCCGACAACTGGCGGCTGTGGCAGCGTGGCCGGGGCCACGAACACGCTAACTCGCTCGCGAGGTGGCCGGAGCGGGGGGCCCGCACAGGCGTCGGCTGTCGAGGTCATCGTCACCACGGGCACCGTTGGGGCAGACCGTCGACTCGACTTTGCCGACCTGTGCGGCCACGAGCACGAGTCGAATCAACTGGAACCCACGGCCCATACTTCGACGAGTCGGGACCAGAAGAAGCCGCACGGGGTCCTGAACTATCACATGAAACTCGCGCACTCGTGGCGCCACTACCAGCTTTGACCAGTGGAAAATCAAGTCACAACCATAGAGATGGATTAAATTATGGTGACTGGCGATGAGGGTGGGGGGATCCAGGCCCTTGCATGATAAGACCAACCAAGCAAAATTGTTGGCGTCGATGAGGGCGCTTGGATCGCGGGCGTTTCGTGGGGCGATAGCTCGGCAACACCGAGGCGACAGGAACTTGAAAGTGCGTACTCATAGATCAGCACTCAACCTCAAGGCGGGAAATCACCACGTGGGAAATCAACGGCAAGCAAAATATGGCGGCGTGTGGAGAAAGTCGAGGCGTCACGATCACGATCAGCGCATGTACTGCATGACCGCACGGAGTCCATACATCAGCCCAGCCTGTTTCCGAGCCTCGGCCACGATCAGCGTCACGTGGCATTTCTCCGACGGGCTCAGCGTCCGATCAAAATGCTCAAAATCGTCCTTGGTGACCTTCCACGGCGTGCACGCGACCTTCTTAATGAAGATCTTTGTTGGACGGTTGAGGTAGACATTCACTTGCCGATAGTCATAATCATCGTGGCAGATCCCAAAGATGCGGTGTACATAATACCAAATTGCACTCCGATATGGGCTCGTGTCGATATCCGACTCCTTGTGAGAGCCAATGTAGTCGTACGTGAGCTTGCCGGTGAGGTTGAAGAGGTCCTCGAGAATTTGTCCCTGTCACACCATGAAACAGCACGTCAGTTTACCGTCCCTCCTCCCGTCAAAGCGTACATGCGGTCAACGAAGCAGTCAACGCACCGCTTCGCCAGGGAAGTACCGCTTCACCAGGGAGAATCCGTGCTCCTCCCAGCTGAAGTCCTCCGTGTGGAGGACATTATACTCATTTGATCGGACATCAAAGTCGGCATACCGGATCACCGACCCACCACAAAACCGCCACAGCGTATCGCGACGACGCGAACTCGAGTCGACATGCAGATCGTAGCCCGTGTCCTCTTCAGCAATCTCAAACTCCCCGCCGACTTCGACCTGCTCCTCGTCATCATTTTGATCGTCGTACTGCCCTTCAATCTCCTCGTCGTCGTCGGCCGTGTCACTGCCTTCGAGCATCCGTAGGCGCTTGAGCAGTTGCTGTTCATCCCGCTCGATCGAGGCCATGTCCTGCTCCGAGAGGCTGCCGTTGCTGCTGACAGTGTCAACCTGGGGCTGGCCGTCCTTCGACAAGCTATATGGAAACTGGAGGTCGTGGATCGCCTGCTGTTCGGCTACGGCCGTGGCGGTGTGGTCGCTAAAGATCGCGAGGTCCTCCTCCTCGGCGCACCCGAGACCGAGCGCGATGCTGCTCATGCTGTGGTACATGCAGAGAACGATGATGGCGTGGACGAGCTCCGAGACCGACCACGAATCGTCGTGATCCGATGACAAGAGCTCGGCAATGTGCTCGGGAGTGAGGAGCCACGGACGATGCGCGAGGAGCGAGCTGAGTTCATGGAGGCGAAAGAGCTTGGGGGAGATGTAGTCGATGCCCTTGATCCAGTCGTAATCGCCACCATTGACGATGAAATAGTACTGCTGGAGGTCGGCGAGGTAGTGGCACCGGAGCTCGGCCGCGGCCATGAGGCCGATGTAGTTCCGCCAGGGGATCGGCAACGCGCCGTCGCGGAGCGTGATCGAGACGATGCTGCTCTGGAAAAGTCGGAGGTAGCTCTTGTGCCAGGCGAGGAGCTGCACAAAGTGGCTCACGCGGCCCGTGCGCAAAAACACCTCGCAGAGCAACGCCGTGAGCTCATCGTCGTCGTGGTGGGCGGCGTCGGCGCGGGCGAGCGCGGCGTTGTCGATGAAATATGAGGCCCGTGCGCAGGCACCGAGGCGCTCGATGCGGCCGTCGGCGAGACGCGTCTCCATGGCCGCCTGGATGGCGGCAAAGGCCTCCTGCATGCCCCGGAATGGGGCCTCGCGGGCGAGGCGGACGACCGTCGGGTAATAGTCGGCGAGGCGCTGGTCGTCGTCGTGGTCCATCATGGCCTGGAGCTCCTGCGTGACGAGCGTGAGCATCTTCTTCTGGACCGTCGGGTCCGCGACGAGGAGCCGGCGAAAGAACGCATCCTTGGCGGCGCCGATGCGGCGGATGGTGGCGTCGTCCACGGGCGTCGGAGGCGGTGGTGGGTGCTGCTTGGGGGCGTGGGCAGCGGCGGTCGTTGGGGGCGTCGTCGAGCTCATCGACATGCGCGCACGAGTCCAATGGGGGAACCGCAGCAGCAGCAGTCAACGGCGGGCGGGGGACGGGCGATCGAATGTTCTCGATCGCACGTGGTTTGTACGTAGTTGCTGTTGGTTGTCGGTGGTGGCGTCACCCAGACCCACAAACGGGAAAACCCAACAGAATCCACCAGTCGTGTGGGGCGGGCGCCAGGAGGAGGAGCGAGCGAGAAGAACGATGACGTCGGTTGCACACTGGTGGTGCTTTCTCGGATGACCCTCTTTCACACTCTGCGCGCTCTCTTTCAAGTTCACAAATGGGACCGCCCTGCTGCTTAACGGGAACCAAATGGACACACACTGCTGCTCCAAGCACACCAGCAACCAGCCCACCACAATGGACGAAATAAAAGATTATAGCCAATCCCTAATGGAAGAGGGCGACCCACGGGCCAATCAGCAACCGGGTCGTCGATTCGTTGCCCTCTTTTTCTCTTGGCAAAGGTCCAACCGGCAATCGACCACGTCGTTTGTCGGTGGGCATCCATGTGCAAGGCGAGTCGGAGCTGTGACGATGCAGCGCGCCTCCGTCTCGTGCGCTTGGCCGCGTCCGCGTCCATGGGCGTGCGTGGCGCGGCGCCCAGCAGCAGTCCCTGCGGCGCGTTCGCCTGCAGTGCAGTGAACAGTGTTTGCAGCCGTGTCGTGTTGAGACGTTGAAACACGACACCCGGGAGCTCTTCCTTGTGAGGGGATGACATATTCTCATCTCCAGATTCAGTGGGTGGCCGGGTGTCCAACGCTCGCGACCCTCAGAGGGCGAGCACTTGGTGCACTGGACCAAGTTACACCATGAATGGCCGTACATCATCAACTCCGCGACATGCCGACTTTACAGTACCATTGCGGCTTGAAGTTGCAGCACTTCCTTCCATGCGCAGGTGGGAACGGGAGCAAGCACGCGAGTTGGCGACCAAACCCATCGTCCTTGGGCCATCCAAAACGGCGGGATATCCTCGAAAACGTATCCATCACGCCTGATACCCAGAATCAACGGACCATTTTCGGACCCTGGCTCTTATGTGCAGAAATGGCAGCTTCGGCGAAAACAGCAGCAACCAAGTTCTGTTGTCGCAGGCCATAACGAGGGGTTAGGGGTTCAGCGTTCTTGTGGCTTGGCCCAGCTGATGTGGCAGGCCAAAACGTGTTACAGTATCGTCGGTCGTTCGGAATTGTGCTGTCCCCTGCACAAACCCCAAATGCGACTGGGCAACGACTGCTGTAAACGCCAATCACAGTATGATTTGCTGACTTGGCTGCCACCTCATAATGGATTCTGGCTCACATCGAGCTGTCCACATGGGCTGTGGTGTTTGTGCGGCACGCTCAGTGGCGCGCCGAGGGCCCAGGCGAGGATGTCGAAGTGCATGGTAGAAATACATCTGGTGCAACAACCTCGGGCGGCCCAGACACAGAATCAGCGGCGCATTGTTGTTGACGCCAGCGTTCCCATTTGTGTTGACGACGCCATGAAGTGCCAACCCAACAGCCGGCTTCAACCTATAAATGGGTTCAACGATCTTGATGCGGTCGCCTCGCACCGGGCCAAGCCCAGTAGTTGGGGCCCGACTCGAGCCAAGTCGTCCAAGACCCACCCACCCATCATCAACTTTTGCACCCCCAAAGTACGCAGGTGCGAACTTAGAGGGTTGGATGTGCCCTTTCATGACAGCATCGTTGCCATCGTCTTCAATATGGTTCGTCGTCAACTCTGCGCCGGCCGGGGATGCGTGCTGGCTTCGGGACTGACGGGGGACGGGCGCGCAGCCGCCAAAGAAGAAAGGGAAGGCCCCGAAGAAGACCAAGGAGGAGCTCGAAGAGGGTACGGCCCTCTGTCAGTCTGCGATCACATTTGTTGACGGGAGGGGGGTTGAGATGGTCGATGCTGTGGCACCCAGAGCGACGGCTCCAGGAGGAGGAGGAGGCCCGGCACAGGGCCGAGGAGGAGAAGCGCCTTGAGGAGGAGCGGCGCCAGCGCGAGGCCGACGAGGCCAAGCGCCGGGAGGAGGCCGCCCGGAACCGCACCGCCGAGCTCGAGCGCCTCGCCGCCGAGCACGAGGCCACGCGGCTCGACCTCGAGGGCAAGGCCCAGCGCCTGGCCGATCTGCTCCGCGCGCAGAAGGAAACCCGTGAGGTGCGTGGAGTTCTGGGTGAGAGGATGCGGCCGGGGGCGTGCGTGCGACTGACGGACCGAGGGCGCAGTGGGCCAAGTACCTCGCGTGTGAGCCCCGCCCGGATGCGCAGGTCGAGGGCGACCTGAACTCGTTCCTCAACTCGTGGCTCCTGGAGACGTCAACCGACCTGGACGAAGTCACACGGGCGTGCGACAGCGCCCACCAGGTCATCCAGGACCTCCGGTACGTCGGGGCCAATGCCGCGGCGACCAACGACGCGGCCATGTCGGCGCAGTGCGCGGCGTTTGTCGACGAGATCCACCGGCTCATCAACGACAAGCTCGACCTCGCGACGGCCCACGTGCTGCAGTTTGCCGACGAGTTCACGGACAGCAACTCTCGGAGTGAGGTCAAGATGGCCAGCGCGGAGAACTGGGTCAAGCTCGGGCTCTGGATCAACCTCATCGCCAAGGGCTCCCGGAACAAGCGCATCGACTTTGCCGAGCTCGGGGTCTCGGTTGACCTCCCCAAGGCCATCATCATGCAGTCGCTGGCGCTCCGGGTCACGTTCCTCCCCCTGGACCAGCTCTCGCCGCCAGCGGCCGAGGACGTGGCGCTCGGGGGCGTGCTCTCCCTCGACCTCCTGGCGATCCCCGCGCCCCCCAAGCGCGCGCGCGGGTGGATGATGCGCGAGGTCGCCGACGCCGCCGACCGCATCCGCCGCCTGCACTACCCCCTCGAGGGCATGGTCGCGTCCGCCGCCATGCCCGTCAAGGTCAGCGTGCAGCTGCCCCCGCATGTGCTCTACCCCACGGCCCCGCGCGTCGGGTGGTGGGATCCCCTGGCCCAGAGCTGGGAAGAGGACGGCATCACCGAGATCCACCTCCAGCCCGAGACCAACGTCCTGAGCTTCAACACCATGCGCGTGACCCACCTCGCGGTCCTCCAGCAGCGGGATCGACACCACCGAAAGCCCCAGTGGTGCCTCCAGATGAGCACCCGCACCCCGGGGCTCGCGCGTCTCGCGCTCCGCACCGAGCACCTCCCGACGCTGCGCTTCGCGGTCACGGATGCCGGTTGTCGGCTCACGGCCCCGGCGCTCCCCCAGCTCCGCCCGCTGCAGCGCGAGTGGCTGCCTCCCGGAGAGCTCCTCGTGCGCCTCGCGGCCTCAGGTCTCGGCATCTGCCCCAGCCTCGACCACCGCCTGCCCCCGACGACGCCAACGCAGGAGCTCCCCAAGCTCAAGGCCCTCGAGGACCGCGTCATCCGCGAGGTCGTGAGCGTCGTGTCGGCGTACGAGGTGAGCCTCGGAGACCTCACGCGCGAAGCTCCTGGGGGCCTCGGGGGTGCGCGCTGGCTCGGGGCCGTGGACAACCCCCGGCAGATCGTCTTTGCCGTCCGGGAGCTCTTCTGGCCGTACGTCGCTGGCACCGAGGACGACAACGCCCGCCGTGGGGATGTCCAAGGAGGAGGCGGCGACGACGACGACGACCACAGTGACGAGGACCTCGAGGATCTCGGCGACGGCGAACTCGGAGACATGAGCACACGGCACCCGACACGACGGGTGGCGCATCGCCGCCCCCACCCCGCGAGCGCCGACTTTGTCAACGTCCTCGCCGAGGTCGACGATGAGGCGAGCGGCGGGGGCGTCAAATTCCGCATCGACCAGACCGCGAACCCGTACGACACGCACGTGCACCTCAAGCGGGCGCTTGAGGACATCTCGTCGCCGGACGCACGGGACCGCATGGAGAACTCGAATGTTATGTTCGAGTTTGTCCTGATGAAGCTCCTGAGCCTACTTCGGCTCTTCAGCCATTCGCGGCCGGTGACCACCGTCGCCCGCGGTCGGCGGGGGGAAGATCGCTCGG
The DNA here is from genome assembly GCA_023338185.1 of Lagenidium sp. CBS 127285. Taxonomy (NCBI): domain Eukaryota; phylum Oomycota; class Peronosporomycetes; order Pythiales; family Pythiaceae; genus Lagenidium; species Lagenidium sp. CBS 127285. The sequence continues at coordinate 24,160 of JAADYI010000145.1, forward strand.
GGGCTCTGGGCGAGAGCAGCACCGGGAGCGATCCCAGTGGAGACCCAGACATCAACCAGAGTGGCGATTCCTGCGAGGCCGCGGCGACGAAGGGCCTCGTGGGGGCAGACGTCGAGGCCCCGGTCGAGCCCAAGGTCGACGAACTCGGCAGCGTCGAGAGCGCTCCTGGCGCCCCGTCGGAGGCGGCGGTCGCCCTCTGATTGAAGCCACAAGTGGGGGGTCGGTCTTCGTTCATTCATTAAGTTACATGTACAAAATTCACTTCGTTGCTCGGATCAGGCGGCAAAGCGCGACGGGATGTCCAGGAAGGCGCAGAGCTCCGTGTAGCCGCCGACGTAGACGCCGTCGATAAAGATCTGCGGGACGGTCTTGACCGCGCGGCCGACAATCCGCTGCAGCGACGGGATCGAGAGGTCCTCGCCGCCGACCGTGACCTCCTCGAAGGACCAGTCGCGCTCACGGAACACGTCCTTGGTGGCGAGGCAGTACTTGCACTTGGGCTTGGTGAAGATGATGATGCCTTTGGGGGCCCGGGTCTTGCGCACGAGCTCCTGCTCGCTGTCGCTCAGGGCCGCGGGGTCCTCGTCGAGCGCCGCCGTGAGGTCCTCGAGCCGCATGTGCTGGAGGTCGAGGTGCAGGCCGCACTCCTGGGCGACGCCGTGGAAACGGCTCGCGCGCTCGTTGCCCGCGTCCTCGGCCGTCACGGGGCGACTCGAGTGCGCGTCCCCGACGGTCTCGTAGCCCTGGGCCTTGAGTGGGTGGTACGGGAGCCCGTGGGCGGCCATGTACTGCTCGATGTCGGCCTTGGACCAGTGGAGGATAGGGCAGATCTTGAGCCGGCCGTCCTGGACGTTGACGACCTTCATCGTCTCGCGGTGGGCCGTCTGCTCGGCGCGGACCCCGACGAGCAGCGCCCGGACATCGAGCTCGCGCAGAGCCCGCTGCATGGGCTCGACTTTGCGGATGAAGCCGTATTGCGTGTGGGCCTCGGGCGTCGGGACTTCCCAGAGGCGCCCATACAGGGCCTCCATGCGCGCGGGTGAGAGGGGCGATTGGTACGCGCGGACCGTGAGCCCGAGGTCCCGCGTGAGGCGCGCGGCGAACTGGTACGTCTCCTTGGGGAGGTAGCCCGTGTCGATCCAGATCACCGGCACCCGGCGGTCGACGGCCGTGACGAGGTGGAGCATCACTGCCGACTGGATGCCAAAACTCGAGCTCAGCGCCGTGTGCGCGGGGCCAAAGGTCGCGAGCGACCAGGCGATAACCTCCGGGGCGCTCTTGCCCGCGAGCTGGGCGTTCATCTGCTCGGCGTAGCTCTCGAGCGAGTCGTAGAGCGCCGGGTCGTAGAGCGTCGTCGTCGGTGGGGTCGTCGCGGTGCTGGGGCTGCTGCTGCTGCTGCTGCTGTTGTTGTTGGTCGTTGTCGTGGTCATTGTGGGCGTCTTGTTGTGGGCGTCGTCGCACGAGGACGCCAAAGTCCAACTGCCGATGCGTCGGGCGGCGGCGGTGCCTACAGAGGAAGCGACGCGATCGCCCCTCGCGCGACTTCCGACGATTCCGCCTCCACGCTCGCGAGTGGCACGCACATCGTGAGAAGGTGATGACGTCTCGGGTGCGTTGCGGGTCGGGGTCGATGGGGATTCGCGCAAATACGTGTCGCATCAGAGCGATCCTGGACGGGGATTGGTGGAAAGCGCGACCCTGCTGGCGGCCACCCAATCATCGCGCTGTATCCATCCAAGTCACAATGCGAAACGTTTGGACAATCCCAGAACCGGGATGACACTAGCTAGGACATGGCTACATGCTAATATCTGAGGGGCGAGGTATTATATGTACATGATCGTGCGATTCCCATAAAGAGGGCTTGGCACCAGGTGTGTGCGCACTTGCGAGCTCGAGTCGATTGATGAACGTCGTCCTGGATGAGCTGTGATGGCAATGGGGCGTATTCCCACAAAGGGAGAGCTTTGGACCTCGACCAAGAGGCACACTGCGACGAAATCGTTACGTTCAACATACCGTCCGCACTCGCACCGCACTGTGTGTGCCTGTTGCACCAGCGGGGCGAAGGTGGAATCGCCCAGAGGCGACATTGCGAGCTGTATAATACCGGTAGTAGTTTCTGCTGGCAATCGTGGAAGTATCTACCCTTTTACACTAGCTTAGTACTCATCCGTGTCGTGGTTGTGGAGGCAACATGCGAAGACTAGGCTATCGCATGTCCACGTTAACTTTCGAGTCGAGGAGTTTCATGTGGACGGGCGAGTGATGATGAGCCCACACCTGTCCACACAACACGCAACGATGCCAGTGATGGTGACGCCCCCGACGGAGGGCGAAGCACAGCCGCTGCTGCTGTCGGTGCAAGTTCCCCGCTCCCCCGCTCGAGGGCACTCGGCGTCGTCCACCCCCCGTCGCGGGCGCCTGCTCTCGTTCGAGGCGGGCTTCCCGTCGATCGTCGACGACGAAGACGACGACGACGCTGCCGATGAAACTCCCCGGCGCCCGTGGCTGTCCATCTCGGTGCTGCTCACGCTGCTCATGTCCGCGATCGGTGCGGGGACCCTGTCGGTCCCGTACACGCTGCTGCTGCTGAGCCCGGCGCAGGCTGTCGCGGCGATGCTCGGGGTCGGGCTGGCGATGGCCTTCACCGCTGACACGATCCTCCGGGTGCACGTCGCCGTCGTCGCGGGGGCGGACGAGGACCAGTCCATTCACGAGACGTACCAGGAACTCGCCTACCACGCCGGGGGCGAGCGCCTCGCGCGCTTCGTCTCGTTCCTGGCGGGTTTCGCGGTCTTTGGCGCGTGCGTGGGCTGCGTCCGGGTCGTCCAGGACATGACCCCGGCGCTCCTGTCGATGTTGTACCTCGCGCGCGCCGGGGCCCAAGACGAACAGCGCGCTCTCGTCAGTGCGACCGTGTGGCTCATCTTCCTGGCCGTGGTGCTCCCGCTGGGGTTCTTCAAGAAGATCTCGGTCCTGCGGTACTCCTCGTACGTCGGCTTTGGCTGTTGCCTCTGCCTGGTCGGGGCCGTCGCCTATCGCTCGGTCGGGGGGAGTCTCTCGGAGACAGAACCCGCCGCGGGCGGCCTCGCGCCCATCGAGATCCACGAATCCTGGCTCTCGCGGCTCTCGGTGGCGATCGGGATCTACAACTTCACCTACATGCTCCACCTCAACGTCATCCCGCTGTTCCCCCAGGTCCTCGCGAGCTTCCCATCGACCCAGCGCGACCGCCTCTCGCGCGCCCAGCGGCGGATGAGTCGCCAGATCTACGCGGCCGTGGGCATCTGCGCGGGGCTCTACGGGGTCTTTGGGGTCTGCGCGGCGGCCATCTACGGGCCGCGCACACAGGGCAACATCCTCCTCAACCTCGCGCACGACCCGATCATGGCCGTCCCGCGGGTCGTCATGCTCGTGACGATCGTGCTCTCGTACCCGCTGCTCTTCCACCCACTGCGGCGCCTCGTCCTCGAGCTGCGCGGGGGTGGGTATGACCACGACCCGGGGACCCCGACGCTCGTCGCCGTCTCGGTGCTGCTCACCGTCGCGCAGCTGCTCGTGGCCACGCGCGTCCCGGGCATCCAGGTCGTCTTCTCCTTTGTCGGCTCGAGCATCCTCCTCGTGCTCTGCTACCTCCTCCCCGGGGTCTTTTACGCGCGCCTGTGCCCGTGGCGCCGCTCGCGCGGGGGCCACGTGCGCATGGCCCTGCATGTGGCCCTCGGGGCCCTCGCCACGGTCTTTTGCACCATGGCCACCGTCAAGCTCGTGCGTGCGTAGGCCCCGAGAATCCGGTCGGTTTGTTTGTCAGTCGTGGAACCCAGAGCCGGGGTGCTTGTATCTGGGTCGTATGCGCGTTTCACATGATGGCGACAACGTCCATGCCACGCCCTCCTCCTCCCACTTCCGACCGAGATTCAGTCCGCATCTATCGCAGCCTTCCCCATGGCAGCTCTAGGCCATGGCGTCATCCGGTGCCAAGTGCCCCACGCCATCTCGATGCAGCGTGCGCGACCGCCTCCGCCCTCGCACCCAAGGTCAAAGTCGCTCGTGGGCCTGCCCTCGGATCATGCGGCCCCAGTCCATCGGGATCCAACATGACGCCAGCACGCGTTGGCCCTGTGACAGCAGCACCGCCCGCAGAGGACGGGTCGCCCGTGGCACTCACTCGCCCCCTCTCGACCTCGTGCGCTGCGTGCGTGACCGCCGCCTGCCAGCCTCCTCCCTCCCCCAGTTTCCAACTCGCCGCGCCATGTTCGCGACTCCGTATCCCCGCGCGGCACCACCCGCCGCCGTGATCCCCACGCCCCCCGGGTCGTCCCCCTCCTCCTCCTCCTCCTCCTCCTCCTCCTCTCGTTCGCTCCCCTCGGCAGCGCGCCACCATCACG
>JAADYI010000146.1:0-28511 GCA_023338185.1 Lagenidium sp. CBS 127285
ATGCATATTGCAAGACCTCCAAGCAGGACCTCTTCGCGGTCTTTGACCCCGCCATCAGCGAGAAGAAGCGCAAGAAGATGTACAATGCGCTGGACGTGAGCGTCGCGATGGTGCGCATCCAATGCAGCGCAAATGCCCCATGCCATTGTCGATCGATGGATGGATGGCTGATGAAAGCTAATCACGTCCTGTAGAAGTACGCCTGGGCCATCCCTGACGAGCGCGCGCTGCGGATCATCAAGCACTACGGACCTGTAAAATCTCGTCCGATTGTCAACTGAAACCATCTATGGCCGAGATGTTTGCTGACTTTTGCCGGTTGGTGCTGGTAGATTGTGGAGATGGGTGCCGGAACGGGCTACTGGGGGCGACTGCTGCAACTCCGCGGGGTCGATATCATTTGCTATGACATTGAGTCTGCCGACGATGAGGGCGAGGAGGAGGAAGACGAAGATGACGAGGAGGACGATGAAGAAGATGAAGAAGGGGAAGGTGAAGAGAACGGAGACGGTGACGAACCAGACGAGGAGGACGATGGAGAGGAGGAAGGTCAAGACGACGGCGAAGAAGAGGAGGGAGGCAGCGATGAGGAGGAAGTCGAGGTCGAGCAAATTTTCTGGATGGACGTGAAGAAGGGAACGCCCAAGGTAGGCTAACGAACCAGGGTTTGACCGATTGCAAGTAGATTTGCTGATGGCGTTTCTCTTGAAGGTTCTCCGCAAGCACTCGGATCGCACACTCTTCTTGTGTTATCCCGACGATTTCGAGCGCAGCAGCAAGTCGATGGCGCTGCAGAGCCTGCATAACTATTCGGGTGAATACGTGATTCACGTCGGCGAAATGTTCGGGCAAACGCTCTGTCTGCCTGGTGCATGGTATGCAGAGCGCACTTCCATTAGTATGTTGAACTTTGCTGATCTTTTCTATGATATAACTTCGCAGGGGCCGTACATCCTCGTCCGAGTTCCAAGAGCACCTCGCGTCGGTTTATCACAAAATCCTGCAGGTGCCCTTGCCGTCGTGGCACTCGAGCATGGATAGTTTGACTGTGTGGAAGCGGACCAAGACCTCAATTATGGACAATTGCTTCTACGCTCACATCCCAGAGGACGAGCGGCTCGATCTCGTGCAGGCGTGCCCCAGCACGCGCCATCTCCTCCAGGACGGTGCAACCACCTCGCCTGGTGGCAAGTCCCAGAAGACAGAGAAAGCCGATTCGGGTTCCGGTAGGAAGAATGCAACGGAGAATGCGGATGGCAAACAAGGTCCGTCACGGAAGCGCCGAAAGAAGAACAAGAAGACTTAATTTGTCAAATCGCGCAGTTTGGATGTGTTTCTGCGGTTTCTACAATGAAAAGCAAGTATTTACTTGGGTTTTCATTGACTTGTTGTGTGAACGAGTTTCATGGAGGTCGATGTGCACGCGGAGTGGTGGCAAAGGCCCCTCAACACACACAAACACAAAGCAAACGGTGTCCAGTGACTGTGACTACCGGTACTGATCGGAACAAGCAACTCCGAGAAGTAGCTTGACGATTCGGTGCTTCCTATTGATAGGACGACGTCTGAGACGCAGCCTTGAGATGCGGCCACCGTGATTTTTCAAATCCCACGCGGGTTGGTCTCCCATTGATGCGCACACGGACAGCACCGTGACGAAGGGACGATGCCCAGCCCCTCGAGGCGCCCTTTGGCCTTTGTCGCCGAGTATCAGTTCGCGGACGACAATGTCCTCACGGCGACCCACCACGAGGAGGTCCGACTCAAGAACGAAGAGCGGGTCCGCAATGCCCAGTCCGTGCTCAAGCTCAAGGAGCTATCGATCACCGAGGAGCTCTCGCCGATCCAAAATCTCAAGAAAATCCAACGCGAGCAAGGTGAGGGCCTCGCGGACTAACCGGGTTGTTGTCTCGGACACTCCCGGCGGACGCTGATGCATGTGGCTCGTAGATCGGCAGGAGGAGATCGACCAGCATAATCTCATCCTCCTGCAGCGCCTGGAGAAGATCCACCACCACCTCCCCAAGAAGTTTGACGTCTCGCATCATAGCGACGAAGTCCGCAACGCCCCGCGGGCGTCGAATGCCCCGTTGCGGCGCAAGGAGCAGGAGAAGATCGCCCAGGAGAACAAGCGCATGAAGCGCCGGCTCCACAACACCAAGGGGACCTTCGACCTCAAGCAGCTCGCCGTGGATGCCGAGAAGCACCGGTATTTTAGTGACCAGATCTCCAAGCTCGGGCGTCGGCGCAAGATCCAGGATGCCTGCAAGCACCTGAGCGACCTCGCGGCCCTCCAGCAGCACGCCGTCCACGCGACCCCCGAGAGCTTCTTCGTCTACGATCACGGGCGCCAGGAGGCTCACCACCGACCTCCCGGCGGGCACCGGGCACCAGCGATGCGGTATCAATTGCATCATGCAGCGAATGACAATGACGAGGAGGACGAAATCGAGGACGACGAGGATGATGATGGGGCCTCGCGCGTGCTCCCGCCCGTGCATCGCCCCGCGCGTAGGCCCCAGCACCATCACCAGCGGCTCAACCCCAGTGGCGGGATCAGCAGCAACAGCATCAGTATCAGCAACGCCATTGGTGGCGATGGTTTGGGCCTCGGGGGCCCCATGGGGACCTGCTCGCCGACCCTGACGAGCTCGAGCAAGGTCATCTCGGCCACGGATCTGCTGCAGATGGCTACAAAACGATCGGGTCGATTGTGATTTCAACCAATCCACACACGTAAAACTGAATATGAGCCAATCAACAACGGGTATAGGATGCCCACACATTGATGCCACTCACAAAAAAACAAACGCTTTTGGATGTGGGAGCGGCGCCGCGATCGCCATCACCGCCACGGGCCATCGACGACGGCGCCGACGCTGCTGGGCGGGGCCTCGTGGCGCCGACAGCTGCACGCGACGCGCCCACAGCCTTTGTGGTACGTCGGCGTGGGCCTGGGCTTTGCCGGCCTCTACGTCGGCACGCGCTACATCCTCCGGGCCCAGGAGCGCCTCCGCCGCCGCCGCGAAGGGCTCCCGGAGCACGACGACGACGACGACGATGGACACGATGCCGATGGTGACGATGGTTACGGGCGCGCTCGCGCCCGGCGGCGGCTCGATCGCGTGCTGGGGATCGACTTTGGCTCGACCAACCTCCGACTCGCGGTCGCGCCACTCTTCCGCCAGAGTCCGTCGACGTCGCTCCCGCAGGTTTTGGAGAACGCCGATGGCCTCCGGGCGATCCCCGCGGCCGTGGCCGTGGACAACGGGACCGTCCTCGTCGGCTCCCTGGCCCGGGCGCTCCTGGGCCGCAAGACCGGACACACAGCGCTGGCCACGCGCCTCCTCCTGGGCAAGTCCCCAAAGGTAACGTGTGTGCGATGCGTGCACACGCTCAGACGGAGATGCTAAGCAAACACGAAATGCCGCTTGCACAGGATACCGCCGCCATCGCCATGTTCCGGGAGCCCCCTTACGAGATCCCCACGGACCAGGACGCGGGGATCGAGCTCGCGCTCGATGGCCATCGATACAGCGCCGAGGTACGACCCGAGATGAACTGCCCAACGGGCGCACAGCAGGCTGGCGATGATCCCTTATCCTTGTTTGCTGCGTAGTGGGCCGCCGAAATCCAGTTGGATCACCTCCACGACGTCGCTGGGAGAACGATCGGTCCGCACGAGGATGCGGATGGCGAGTTTCCGCTGGTCCTCGCGGTCCCCGCGGCCGCGAGCGATGAAGAGCGCGTCACACTCGAGCGCCTCGCCATCACCGCGGGTTTTGACCTCGTCTCGTCCGTGGAGGAACCCGTGGCGGCTATGCGGGCGATCGAGCACCTGGCCCGAACTGGCGACGTCGATGAGGATTTTGCCAGGGCCTTTGCCGGACCCCAGAGTGGACCGATCGCGGTCTTCGACATGGGCGGCTACGTCTCGACGCTCACGCTCCTCGAGCGTCATGACGGGTCCTACCGTGTGCTCGATGCGGCCTCGACGACCACCATCTCTGGGGCGGGTGTGGACCAGGGGCTCTTTCGCCTGGTCGTCGAGAGGTTCCGCCAGGAGGTCGGAATCGACCTCTCAATCGATCACATGGCGCGTTATCGGGTCCTCGAGGCCGTCGAGGCCGCCAAGAAGGAGCTCTCGACGCGCCAGAGCACGGATCTCAACTTGCCCTTCATCACCGCGGACATGACCGGCGCCAAGCACCTCGTCCAGCGGCTGACGACCGTTGATCTCCGGCGCGTGCTCGAAACACCCATGGCGGAGGCCCTTACGCTCTGTGACCAGGGACTCAAGCGCGCGGGCCTGGAAAAGGGCGACATTGGGCTCCTGGTGGTCATTGGCGGGGGTGGGCGAACTGAGTACGTCCGCTCGGAGCTCGAGCGCTACTTCCACCGCCGGGCGTTCACGAGTCGCGACTATCGACCCGAGGAGGCCGTTGTCGTCGGCGCTGCAGAGTGGGGACGGCGACTCGTAGAGGAAGGCGCTTAAAAAGAACGAATCAAGAAACTGCTTCGCATGGTCCAAAGCGCTGCTGTCGCTGTTGCTGTGGTCGTGGTGGGTTTCCTCTCGAGCCAATCGAGTATTGACTCGACTAGCCTCTGGCACGAGGCAGCGCTCAACGCTGTCGTCCACGTCCACATCGTCACGGGCAATTAGGAGCCCCTGCAGCGAGAGGACGCCGCATCCTTCGTCCCCCGTGGTGCTGCGGGCCTCAGCACGCGAGGAGGAGGTGGCGACTTCGCTGATCTCTTAGCCAAGGAGCAATTGTTTTCTGTCAAGTGTAATAACACCACCGAGGAGTGTTTGTTGATGTAGCCATGTTGGACCAAAAAATGTGTGACGTGTGACGGATTCCCAAACGCAGCTGAACACACGACGCCCGCCCAACGGCATTTCGGATGAGGCACGGGAAGCGGGATGCCCCCATTGCAGAACTTGCAGCCACTTCTCCAGCTCATTAGCGACCAGCCTCGAGCCCAGCCCACTGCGACAACCTCGTCCGCCATGCACAGCCACGTCCCCTCGACCCCCACGACCTCATTGAGCGCCCAACCCCGCAGCGTGCATACTTTCCTCCAGGGTCTCTCTGCCGGGGGGATCGCCGGGGCCATCTCCAAGACAGCGGTCGCGCCGATTGAGTGCGTCGAGCTCCTCCTCCAGGTCCAGGCGGCGTCGGCACAGATCAAGCCGGAGGACCAGGACTAGGGCACGTCGCGTGCTTTGTCCGGTTGACCAAGGAGCCGGGGGTTCGATCCTTTTGGCGGGGCAACTCGGTCAATGTCATCCGCTTTTTTCCGACCCAGGACTTGAAATTTTTCTTCAAGGACAAGTGCAAGACGTTGTCACTCGATGGGGTCAAGAAGGACCAGTTCTGGCGCTTCTTCCTTGCGAACGACATCGGGGTGGGGCCGTGAGGGCCACATCGTTGCTCTTCGTCTACCCCCCTCGACTTTGCCCGGACCCGCCTCGCGGCGGACATCGGCAAGGGCAAGTCCCGCCTGTACACGGGGCTCGGGGACCGCATCTCCCGCATCTACCTGGTCGAGGGGCTTCGGGACCTCTACCGGGGCTTTGGCTGCTCTCCGTTTGGGGGATCAACGTCTACTGGACGTTCCGCTTCGGGGGCTACGACACGATCCGCGACGTGGCGATCAAGGACCCCGCGGTCGGTGGGATCGTCTCGTTCCCCTTCGACTCGTTCCGCCGGCGGATCATGATGCAGGTCGGGCGGGCCGATGCCCCCTATGACGGCACCATCGACTATGCGATCAAGATGCTCAAGCGTGAGGGTCCTGGGACGTTCTTCAAGGGGCGCGGGCTCAAACGTCATCCGCGGCAATGGCGGGGCGATCGTCCTCGTTCTCTACGACGAGTTCAAGGAGCTTCTCTGAGCTGGACATAATGGCGAGTCGGCCACTCGGGCGAGCTCCCGTTCGTATGCTGCATGCTTTCTACGGCTATTAGATGGTCACGTGGCATTGATGAACTCTGGCGTCGAGCGTGGATTAAAAGGTCGTCCCGCGAGCAGCAGCAGGGCGCGACGCGCGTGACAGCGCCGATGTGGCATCATCGCATGCGGGGCAAGAGCGCGCGAGCAATGTCCGTGTGAGCCCGGTCGAATAACTCCCACCTCGTCCCGCCCGATAATAGTCCACCCAGAGTGCGGCAGTGGACCCTCGGGGGCGTGCTGCCACTGCCTCATCACAATGCCTTAGCCGTTACCCCCGAGACTGAGTGGCAGCAGCTCTGCGACGAGTATGGCGCGGAAATAGAGACCCAGAGACCCGCCCCGAGCGACAGCGTGCGCATACTCGCGAGTCCGCCCCCGCCCTCCTTCGGCCGGTGCGCCACCGCCTGCCTCGATGAAGGCCCCGCCTGCGCCGCCCCCGCCGCCTCCGCTGCCGTCGCTGCCTACTGGCCCGGCCTCACCGCGAGGATCCGGGCCGTCGGTTGCTCGGGAGCCGATGGTGTTGAGCGCGACCGGGAGCCTGAAGGAGCTCGCGCATGAGGAGCTCCCGTCGCCATCGCCCCGCGAATCCTCCCGGCACACGACCGAGTCGGTCGGCGACCTTCCGGAGCGGGGCGTCGAGCGCTCGTCCGGTGCATCCGAGACGGAGCACGAGGAGGGCGGCGTTCATGGTTCCACGACAGCAGCAACTGCAACGACGACAGCGGCAGGAGCAGGAGCAGAGAAAGCCCGGAGCCATCGTTCGACGCCCGACAAGGACGAAGTGTTCCACGACCTCGCGGCCGACACGAGCATGCCGCTGGTGACCAAGTCCATCTTCAAAGATCGCAAGAACGGCTTCCTCGCGCGCTTCAAGGACGCGTCGACGGTCGCGGCGAGCAAGATGAAGCTCTATGGGCCCGGGGACAGCGTCCTCCCGGCGACGCCGCTCCCCGAGGAGGAACTCGAGGGCCCGCCTGTGACGATCGTCACGACCAACAGCAAGAGCAGCAGCGAGTCGGCATCAGCAATGCCAATGGGGCCATTGACTTCGACTGCGGCTCTCCGCCGATCCGGGATGGAGCTCAATGGCGACGACGACGACGAGTCCATCGGCGTGGCGATCGAGCAGACCGGGAGTCGGGCCATCGCCTGCCCACCGCCTCAGCGATCGCAGCCCACGCACTTCACCAACCATCACAGATCGAGAGATAATGATCACGACGAGGACGATGAAGACGAGGACGACGACGATAGCGCCCCGCAGGTGATCATCCACTCGGCCGAGAGCGACTCCGACTCGGGCTTTGCCATGCTCAACCCCGTTCTCAGTCGGGCCCATCGTGGCGGGGGCCGACGGCAGATGACGATGCCCTCAATGGCAATGCCAACGACCCCGGCGCTCGTCGAGATCCCCATCCTCGAGGACCCATCGACATTGTCACTGTCAATGGCGTCGTCGTCGTCCCTGCTCTCGGACGATCGCGGGGCGGAGCACGAGCGGACGGTGCTGGTGATCAACGCCCTCGGGGCCACGGGCCTGGCCAAGGCCGAGAAGTTTGGCACGCAGTCGACCATGCTGGAGCTCCGACTGTGCGATGCCCTCGTCGAGGACGACCCGAACCAGACGCAGCTCCCGAGCGGGGCGTCGCACTGCGCGTTCCTCCGGACGACGGTCCACAAGAAAGGCGGGAGCGAGGCCCAGTGGCATCAGCAGTTCACGACGGCCCTGCGGTCCAACGAGCACCAGGTCCTGCACGCCGCGGTGCGGACGAGCACCAAGATCCTCGTGGGCGAGACCCGCATCAGCCTCCGGGAGGTCGGGCGGGCCTGTTACGACCAGCACTATACCATCTACCGGCCGAGCGGGGACCACGGCGACAGTTGTAGCGGCTCTCGCAGCGACCCCGCCGGGCAGATCCACCTCCAGCTCAAGATCGTGAGCCTCGCCGAGATCCAGCAACACACGACTGCTATTGCTCCCACTCCCATGCCCACCGCCCGCCCGGGCCCCCGGGAGATCCCCGCGGCCCTGCGCAACGGGGCGCTCATGTTCAAGGTCCCCTACCACAGCCACACGCTGCTGGGCCCGAGCCTCGCGACCCGGCAGTGGGTCGCCGTGTGTGAGGAGCCCGGTCCCGGGGGCGGCGGGCTGGTGATCACGTGGTGCGATCCCGTGGACCCCAGCGACAAGAGCCGGAGCCTCGACCTGGCGCTGGTCACGGAGATCCGCGAGGGTCCCCGGACCCGGGCCTTTGAGCGGCTCCTGCAGAACGACGAGAGCAGCGCGGCCCGGGAGGCCGATCGGTGCCTCTCGCTGATCACCCGGACCCGTACCCTCGACCTCATCGCCGCGAGCAAGGACGAGGCCCGGGTCTGGCGCCAGGGGCTCCAGCGCCTGATCTTTGGCCACAACGGCGAGCAGGGCATGGCCACGGAGGACCGGGCCACGCAGCGCTATCGGCAGTCGGCGCTGGCGACGCCCCGGGACGCCAAGAGTCAACTGGCGCATTGGCAGAGCGCCATCTTCGCCGACGCCCGGCGGAATGACCTCGCGGCCATCTCCGCGTGCCTCCACGACGGCTGCCCCGTGGACCTCCTCGAGGCCGGTTCGGGGGACACGCTGCTGATGCTCGCGTGCCGCGCGGGGAACGTCGAGCTCGTCGACCTGTGTCTCCTCTGGCGGGCCAAGAACGACCCCCACCCCGAGTTTGGCGAGACGGCCCTGCAGGTCGCGGTCAACAACGGCCACCCCGAGTGCGTCGCGCTGATCCTCTCGACGGCGGCCAAGAGCGACATGGACGCTGAGATCGTCAACCACATCGACTCGAACAACGACGCCCCGCTGCACGTCGCCGCCCGCCGTGGGGACCTCGCGTGCCTCGAGCTCCTGCTCCACCATGGGGCCGATATCTGCGTCGTCGAGGAGTTTGGCCGGACGCCCCTGCACTGCGCGGTGCTCAGCGGGGCCGTCGACTGCGTGGCCTACCTCCTCGACGTCGGCGGGGACTCGGTGCTCAACGCCGGGGATCACGACGGCGACACGGCCCTGCACTACGCCGCGATGGCCGGGAACCGGGCCATCGTCCGGCTCCTGCTCGAGAGCGCCGCGGACGTGCACTCGGTGAACGTCCACGACGAGACCCCCCACGCCCTCGCGCAGCGGGAGGGCCACGACGACTGCGTGACGCTCATCGGCGAGTACTTTATCGTCCCGGCCCAGGAGCCAACGCCCTCGACCCCGGCGACCCGCAATGAGACAGCCTCAACGCTTCTCCTCCTCCAACAACAACAGCAACAACAACTGCAGCTGCAGACCCAGCAACATGCTGACGCGGACGAGCAGGAAGAGGAGTATGAGGTCATTGACGAGAGCCCGAGCCCCGTGCGGCGGGGGCCGATCCCCGTCGAGGAGCGACACGCCGGGCCACACTGGGGGCCGCCGCCGACGACGATCGCGTATGGACACCCGACGATGCCGGTCCAGCCCCCCGCGGCCCCGACCACCGGTTCCTTTTATCCGCATCACCATCCGTCGCCAATATCCCCCAGCGCCCGAGTCCGGGAGGTCCTCGCCAGCCACCGCGAGCAGCGCGTGCACTATGCGGCGGCCCCGCATCTCGTCCACCATTACGACGACCGAGGGGCGATCCTCTCGTCACCGGCGTTCGCCTACTCGGCACGAGACGATCTCCAGTCGCGGTACGACCCCTCATCGGCGCACTATGCCCCCGTGCCGGTCCGCCAGGCGTTTACCGAGCGGATAGATCGCGATCCCCCGCGTCGGGGCTTTGCCTACGACGAGGATCCGCGGTATCCGCGGCGATACCATCCACAGGACCCGTACGATGCCCCTTACGACGAGCATGATCGAAGGCGATACGCGGCGGATCCCCCCTACGGGGACCCGGCGTATCCCCCCGCGGGTCTCCGCGGCCGGAGCCACAGCGCGACCGGGCCTTTCGCGTCGTATTACGACCCTCGGTCACACGTCGTTGGTGACCAACGCTATCGCGACGGCCGTGAGGATCCACTGTACAGCCCGTCGTATGCGCATCCTCGGCATCGCTCCAACAGCGCCGATACGCAATTCCATCAACTGAGGAACTCGGCTGCGTGGCACGGTGGTGTGGGCCCCACCGCCACCCCGTACGCCGACTACGGCGCCCTACCGCCGGTGCCCGCGCCCGCGGTGGACGAGTGGGAGACGTTCTACTCCCCCGAGGGATACCCGTACTACCTCAATCGACGAACGGGCGAGTCCCAGTGGGAACATCCGTATTCGTCGGCCACCGCCGCCGCCACCAACGCCGACTCCACGCCCGCGGCCGTGGGGCCCTTGCCCCCTGCTGCGCCGTCCCCCGTTCCCCTCGGGGCCGACGCCCAAGTTCGTCTGCGACTCGCCGAGGTCCGGCAGTCCAAGGTCACCACGATCGTCCAGGGCCCAACGCCGACGAACGCGGAGGCTTCTCTGCCCCTCCCACCTCCCGAGTCATCGCTTCGTGGGCCCGAGTCGACTGAGAAGGAGTCGACCATCTCACCGCCCCCGTCGCCGTGTGCGGGCACCTTCAAGTCGAGAATGGGACGCGCGTTGTCTGTCGACGTGACGAGCCCCCCGCGCGTCGACGGTGGGTGATTTGTCGACGGGTGCTTGTTGTCCATCCACTGTGAGAAAACGAGCAAACGACTGACGCTCATCGCAATATGTAGAGACCCGACCGGTGTTTGTGCCGTCCCCAAGGGCCAACAGCCCCAGCAAGACGAAGAAGGCGAGCTCGATGGACGCCCTCGACGGGGACCCGAGTTTCCAAAAGGTCCGAAATCGGTGACGGAGTCTCGTTTACTCGAACGTTTGGCCCTTCACAGTCCGTGCTGACCCTGTGACCACCGTTCATTGCAGTCGACGCGACCTTCGTCCCCACGCGGGAAGAGCAAGAACGTCCAGCTGCTGGACGTCAAGCGGGCCAATAACTTGGCACTGGCGCTGTCGAGTTTCAAGATCAGCGATCGCTATGAGCAGACCACGCAGGCCATCGCCGCCCTCGATGACACCGTGATCAACGCCGAGCTGCTCATCTGCCTCCAGCGCTTGTTCCCGAGCGACGACGAGATCGCGCTGCTCCGGGAGTATGAAGGGCCCCTGACGAGCCTCGGCAAGGCCGATCGGTTCTTCTACTACCTCGTGCGGATCTCGGACATCCAGCAGCGCATCGAGTGTTTTCTCTACAAACTCGAGTTCGCCCGAGCCCACCGGAACGTTCGGTCCAAGATCCAACTCGTGCGCCGTGCCTGCCGCGATCTCGTGGAGAACTTTGCATTTGTCGAGGTCCTGGACAAGGTGCGACGTCCTTCGATTGCATGGGCATGACGGTGATCCTCACGGGCCAGTTGCCCCCATCTCTGCAGGTCTTCGAGTCCGCCAGCGCCCGCCGCTCGTTTCGAGGGTTCAAGGACAAGATCCCCGAGCTCCGGAGTGGACAACTCGGCAACTTGGACGAGAAACTCGTCTCGTTTCGGGAGGATCTCCGGCGGGCGGCTGACGTCGAGCTGCTCGACGTCCAGATGCAGTTTAATCGGCTCATCACGGGCATGCGGCCGATTCAAGCGTTTGTCGACCGCAAGCCCCCGACTGCGGAGGAGCACGAGATCACGGCCCACGATGTGCTCCAGCGGTTCATCGCCGAGACTCGCACATCCGTGGCGGAGCTTGAGAGCGATTACGAGGGCCTCGGGCAGTGGGAGGACAAGGTCCTGGCGATGTTTGGCGAGAGCCGGGCGAGTTGCCGACTCACGCCGATCCTCGAGAGCATCTGCGAGCTCCTCGAGCGGTGAGCAGAATCCACAGTGTAGCATAGTCATGAGAGCAAAGCAACGTTGAAATCAAGATAGAGTCCTCTTCGTCATATGTGTGTTAGAAGAAGACAAGATCGTCTCGCGGGTCCGGGGCTAGTACAAGCCCGCGCTGCCCCCGGTCGAGTACATGGACGACGCGTGGAGGTTTTCCGCCGAGTTCTGGCGCTCGGGGTACTCGCGGATGTTGGCGGCGTATTTTTCATTCCGGCGGGCGTCCTCGGCCCATTGGAGGTGGTCGTACGTGGGCTCGCGCATCTGGATCCGCCGGAGGATGGCCTGGTTCTCGGCGGTGATCTTCTGGAGCTCCCGCTTCCGGGCGCCCTTGTTGAGGCTATGGCCGTAGGTGATCGACTGGTTCTTGTTGTCGAGGGTCTCGTTCTGCATGATCGACGACATCTTCTCGAGCAAGATCCGGTTCTCGCGCTCGATCTCGGCATAGCGCTCCTCCTTCATCTGCTCCTTCTTGAGGTTCTTGCGGAGATGCTGCGGGCGGTGGGGCTCGCTGTTGTCGATCGAGCTCTTGATGCTGTGGAGCTTCTGGCGGTGGATCTCCTGGCACTTTTGGTAGTACGCCGAGTCCGTGTGCTTGTTGAGCGTCGGGAGGGCCTTGCGTCCGCGGTCCATGATTGATAGAGGTGTAGGTGCTGCTGGAGCTGGTGATGCTGGCTTCGATCTACTGTGACTGCTGTTGTTGCTGCTCCTGTGGCGGTGGGACGCTCTGCCGGGCTCCGGAGCTGGCACAACGCGCACAGACTGCAAGCCTCGAACCCCTGTCCTCGGTGACGGCGTCGTCGTCGCGGGCGGCGCATCCGAGCACCGATGTAGGGTCAGGCACGTTCGATGGTGGTCTAAACTTGGGAGATCAGATTCTTTCTTCCGGCCTTTCAAGATCGAATTGGAGCACATTTTATAATGTGGACCACTCTAAACGTGGACGATCTTGAAAGGGCACGGAAACATGCTTTGACAGACCAGTAGTCGAAAATCGCATTCGGAAGATGCATCGCACGAACGGATCCCGCACGACCGGGGCCCAAGCGGGGCTCACGTCCATCGAGCACGGATGCTTTGACACCTCCCAGCTCCAGGAGGAGCTCGCCCGTGCCCTGGAGGACGATCGCAAGTACCGACGCACCGACGAGATGAAGAAGCGCGCGATCCACACGGCGGCAAGCTACGATGAGTTCAAGGTGCCAATAGTCGAAAATGAGCACGACCATTGCATATACACATCGGCACTGAATGGGCCAAATGCTAATCGTGTTGTTTTGTGGAACGGATCGTAGAACCTGGTCGCCTGCGCAGATCTCAAGCCCGTGAGCCAGCGCGAATTGCGCGATTTCGCCAGATCCGACCGATCGACCAACCTCGCGTTCAAGAAACAAACGCGCAAGACTTTTGGCAAGGACCTCAGTTTTGTCAACCCGACCACAGGCCACTGGATGCCCCCAAAGACCTCCATTGAGTTTATGAAGCATTGGCGCCGCCATCTCAAGACTCCAGAGGACAAGTACAAGTACGTAACAACGCCATTTCATCACAAGTGTTCGCTTTGACCATGGAACTTGACGACGTTAGATACCTGATGTTGATGACTCCGTCTGAGATTGGGACCTTGTTTCGGTCTGATATCGACGCGGATCTCCTCGTTGACATGGTGGGTGCCGTCCGCACAGCCAACACGACCCCATTGAATGACTCTACAACAAACCCAGCGGATTTCGCACTCGAATTACTTTCTGCGTTGAGTCACATCAATCGCTTTTCGCTCGTTTTGGACTTTCTCGACAACAACCAGCTTGAGAAGATTCGGGATGTGTTTCAATTCATTGAGGATGGCGCGTCATTGCAGACTCGACCCGGTAAAGAAGACGATCTCATTGCACTCAAAGGCAAATACCGACTTGAATAATTAAAAGTTTGATTACGGAATGACCTGTTTGATCTTGCCCCGGTATATGGCAAACTATTGTACTTGTTGATATTCATGCTCATGAGCTCATGCGGACGTTGTTGGCGGACCCCAGTAGAAGTAGTCAAAAGATGACTTTGCGCAGAACGCTCCCAGGGTGAGCAGGAAACAGCCCATGCCGCGCATAATGATCCCAAGCGTCTGATTCTTCAATCGCTGCATAGGACCCATGAATATAAGCCATCCCATGGCGACAAGCATCGCACGAACAATTGCTGAAAGTACCTGCTTGTACTTCTTGAGAAGCGACAATAGCAAGAAAAACCAAGTTGAGACGCCACAACAAACGCCAATGGCGAAGACAAAGGCCAATGCGAGGGTGAACTCAAGCATACCAGTTCCGTATACTGCGCACAGAAAGAGCATCATCAAACGTTTGCCTCATAAACCAATCCACCTGTGCACATGAAGAAAACGGAGCATACCCGAAGCAATGGCGCCGGTGTACGTCGCCAAGAGCGCTGGGTTGACGCCCGATAATGTGAGGCCCATCAAAACGTTCTTAGCCACGTCATCCCGAGCCATTCGTCGGAGGTCCTTGCGCTCTGCGGCATCTGAATCGACATCGAGTGAGGGCTTAAAATCGGACCGAAGGAAAATGGTCCCGACGATGGTGAACATAATCGCCCCAAGGACCCTGCCACATTCCAGCACGTCAGGCCCCGCAACTCACTACTGCCACGTTAGTTGAGGCGCATCAAGACGTACTTGGAGACGGGGAGAAGAAACTTGGCCCCGGCGAGGAAACTCCCAAAGCCCCAAAACGCGATGCCAGCGTACGTCTGCAGGAGATGTGTGCACAGTGGTGTACGGTCAGTTACTCAGTAATGAGAGGTAGATCATCGCATCGTCCGTACCGCCTCGGAGATGGCACCGCCAAAGGCAATCGTCAGCCCGGCCTGGTACTTGCCCTGGATCCCGAGCTTGAGGACCATCGCTGACGTCGGTCCGGCGATCGGCACCGAGCCCAGGAAGCCAAAGCAAAAGCCGGCGACCAGCGGGAGGAAGAGGCGGATGATGAGCGGCGCGTTCGTCCCCCGAGGCGGCAGTGGCGGTGGCTGGGGCACACCGACGGGCGTCTCCGGGTCCTCGCCGTGTTCGCGGGCTCCGGGGGCAGCGGCGTGCTCGTCGTCGTCTCCGATGGGGGGCTGGTGCATGGCCCCTTCGGGCGGAGGGGGCGGATCGACGACGCCATGTGCGGGCTTGGGTCGGTCGTTGCCGTCGTGGTCATCCGCGTCCAGGGGCTCGTCCCGTCGGAGGGTCTTGTCCTCCGCTGCACGAAGGGGCCGCGCGGGGCCATTGTCGTGGGTCGGGGCCTGGAAGCCCGGGCGATCGTGGATGGCCACGACGGGTGGCGTCCTCGTCGATGGCTCACGGGCGAGGCCCACGAGGAGCACGTAGAGCAGGACGAGCCCCACGAGGGCCCCGAGGACCGCGCTCTTCTTCATCCGGCGGTACGGATCCGAGAGGAAGCGCATCGTCCGGTGGTAGAGCGGGAGGATCGTCGTCGTCGTCGCGCGCATGGTTGTTCGTTGCTGGCTTTGGGAGGAGCTGCTGAAGCATCATCAGCACGTTGCTGCTGTCATGCGTCATGGGCGATTGGTCGTTAATTAGAGGGAAATATCGCATTCCGCCCTGAGGAGAAGGACTGCAGGGTTGATGGTGGCGCTCGGGGATTGGCTGAAATAGCGCCATGACGACTAAAAATAGGCAACTCCCACTCCCTCCACCACAACCCAACAACACGGCAATGGCCACGTCCATTCCGACTCAGTTCATTGGGCCAAAAAGACACTTCAACAAGGCCAATCAATGCTCAAGGCAATTTTAATTGCCTTGCTTAAAAGCCCCACATCAAATTGCGGTCGTACAAAATGTTCTTCATCTCCGACAGTGGGCATGCGTTTCGCCTCCGTGGTCCCATTCAAGAAATGAAGCTTCAGTACGTCGATGCCGGTCTTGTACAGGGACATTGGCAAGTTTCAGCTTGGAATCTGGCGTTTGCTCCTGCAGAATCTAAATCGAACGGGAGGTGCCAACAACAATGAAATCGGAAAATGAAGCAGGTGAACTCGAGGAGCGACTTCCTCGGTCAACACTCGTCAGATCGACCAGCGTATCGCGCAGCCTGTCTCGAAGTACAGAATAGTGGTGGTTGGAACCATCGTGAGTGTGCGAGGATACGAACTTGGACACTTGGTCCAGCCAATGCTCGTCGGTTTTGGCAAAGATCCGCTTAGCGACATAATTCGACAAAAAGTCGACATAGAAGAGTGTCCGAAAATCGTTGCTGGCAGGAACCATGGCAAGAATGCGATGACTGCCGTTGCTTTCCCTCGCTGGGCGACCGTATTGCACAAACGAACTGACATCAGCTAAACTGAACGAAGAGATAGCTGCTTCCAGGGCCGCTCTATGGTGCCCTTCTTCACCCGTGAATATGCATCTTGGGATTCCACCGTACTTGTCATGTCTCGAGACTAGGACGACTTCGTCAAGTCTCAAAGGATCATCAAGGAGTGAATTGTAATCTCGCAATTCCCCCAAAGTCCACACTGGCATGACGTAGACCCGCGTGTCGACGTGAGCAAAGTCATTTAAACCAACAAGGCCAGGGGAGGCAAACAGAATCGATACCCCTCTCCAACCATTGAGAGAGGATGATGTTCCCTCGATGAGTCGAACGACTCGTTGCTCGTGCATCTTGTCTTTGGCTTCTTTGTCAGTCAACTCGACAAATTCATGCGTGAAAAAATCGTGTTGGTGATAGTAGTCACCGTAATTCAACACCATCAAACGGACCAAGTGCCTTGACGACCACATCACAAGCGGTCACGAGTCGGAAGACACAGCATAGATAGAAGCAGCTCTTCCCGACGCCTGGGTTCCCCGTCACGATCACGTTGGCGGCTGATTTCACGCCAAAGATCTCATTCACCTTGTCCATTAAGCCTTCAAATATCACCGGGTACGCGTCTCGGATCATGATCTTGGTGTACTTTGGGATTGCGTGCTCCATCGGTGGAAACTTCGCCATCTTGAAATACGAAATCGTCGCGGGCTGTGCTGATGCATCATCACACCTTTTCATCTCGGCAAACGTGTTGACGTTGAACAGTTTATCACCTCGAACGCGCCCGCTGCCGAAACCTTCCAGCGGTGGAACGACCACCAGCACATGAATTTGCTTTGGTAGGGGCCAGGGCATCTCGCACTTGTCGAACAGCCATCCCCCAATCGTCCACGTCGCGTCCATCTCCTCACCACAAGTAGCTCCTTGACGGCATCGTCATGGACATTCCCCTCCTCCAGCTGCGTCACCAACAGATCATCATACGCCATCCACTCATCACCGCACCTGGCGAGGAACAGCCGCAGTTCACACGCGTCACAGAGACTCGTCCGCTGGTTCTCATTCGTGATCGCCTTCTTTAACTCGTGCACTGACTTGTCGTCGAGCATCTCGACCACAAACGGGCTCCTCCTGCCGCCGACGATCACGCCGACGAGTTTCACCATGGGCGCCGGCCGGGTCGTCTTCTCGTCCAAAACGTGCGTGTTGCAGACTCACGGTGTCTTCGTGACCGTGCGGTGCGGTCCCATTGCCTCATCCATCCATCACATCACCGCCCGGCGCATAAAATGAATGAGCGAACTGGAGGAGAGTCCAACCAAGATGTTTCTTTTCTCAAACTTCAAGAATCAAACTGTTCGGATCACCAAAATACACCAAAGAGTTGATCCACAGAAGCCAAAAACGGTTCGCGCCGACCCGGCGATCCATGGGCACGACCGCCGCCGACAAGCGCCGCGCTGCGAAGATCATCACGACGATGACGACGGCGATGGCGGCGTCCGGAGGCGCGTCCGCGGTCGCCCCCAAGGCCCCAACGACCGCCACCGCCACCGCCGCCGCCGCCGTGAAGTCGTCGCCGCCAGTGCCAGTGCCCGTGCCCCGGACGCGGTTGACGCTCGAGCGGGTCCTGGGGCTCACGTCGCTGAGCAATGCGATGCTGGCGGTTAACCCCGTGACCGGGGAGATCGCATACGCCGCGGGTTGCATCGTCGTGATCTACAACCTCCGGCGGAACAAGCAGGTCCGCTACTACCGCGTTGAGAAGCCCGTGTCGTGCCTGGCGTTTGCCCCAACGGGGCAGTACCTGGCCATTGGCGAGAAGGGCTACATCCCGTCGATCACGATCTGGGACGGCACCGATGGGACGCTCTGCGCCGAGCTCCAGGGCCACAAGTACGGCGTCGCCTGCGTGGCCTTTAGCCGCGACGCCACGCGGCTCCTCTCGGCGGGGCTCGTCCATGACCAGCAGGTCTTTGCCTGGGACCTCACGCGGGGGGGCGACCACGACGACGAGGACGCGGACGCGGACGGGAGCTCGGCGATGCGCGCGCGGGCCATCGGCGTCGCCGTGCTCGAGGACAAGATCCTCGCGATGGACTATTGTCTCGATGGCAACTTCTTCGTGACCGTCGGTGAGCGGCACTTCAAGGTAGGACACGTCGGGGCGGGTCATTTTTCTAAACATGTTTTTTGGCGTTGGCATCACGGACTGACGGTGCATGGCCTGTAGTATTGGTTTCTCGACGCCGACAGTCGCTTCCTCCTCACGGGCTACGAGATTGACGGCCTCCCGGAGATCCAAGGGCGGGACGCGGTCCTGGCGACTCTGGAGGGCGCGACGTTCGAGAGCGTCGGATGCGGCTACGGGCCCTGCAAACTCAAGACCTTTGCCGTGACCAAGGACGGGACGCTGTGCTCGTTTGGCGTCTCGTGCGTGCTGGAGCGCCTGGTGTCCCTGGAGGCGAGCTGCGGGAACGCTGTGTCGGTGACCGAGTCGTACATTGCCGTCGGTGGGTCGAGTTCGATCGTCCGGCTCTTTGACCCGTCGACCTTGGAGTACAAGGGCACGATGCCGTTTCCCCCAGCATTCGGTCGCGCCAACGCGCCCCCCGAGCCCTTTGATCCGCAGGCCCTGCAGCCGGAGCAGCCCAAGCGCCACCCCGCGGCCGTTGGCGTACGGCTCTCCGGTTCCCACCTCGTGGTATTGTATAGCGATCGAAGTGTGTTCATCTACGACATTGCGAATGCACAGGGTCCGACTATCGATCGCTCGTTCCTCTTCCACAGCGGCGCCATCCGAGATATGAAGGTCGCCGGACGACTCTGTGGGGTCAATGCCAAGGGCAAGTTGGTCTATTCAGGCTCGGACTCGCTGCACTCACGGAAGGCGAACACGGCGCATCGTGTGCCGCATGGGACCATCGTCACGTGCGGTGATGATAACACTGTCCGATTCTGGCATCTGGACTTGCACAAGCCCAGCAAATCCAATCGCTTTCTGCCCAACAATGACGATCCAGAGTGCAACCGCGCAGAGCCATGGAAAAACCACTTTAGCCAAGAGATGCTGGACGTTGTCTACCATGATGTCGATGGCGATGGCTCGGATGATGCGCCTGTGCTCGGAGGAACGTGCTCGTGGGACGATCTTGCCGACATTCACAGTGCAAGCAAGGACCCGGGACTGGTGAATGGACTGCGCTCGCTGGCAGTCCACCCGAAGTTGAATCAAATCGTCTGCGGAGACCGAGACGGCACTCTGCTTTCCGCTGCGTTGCCCCTCCACGAGAATCCAGTCGAAGAAATTGGCGCGCATTCGTCCGAGGTTCATTGTATTGCGTTTGGTGAAGTTGGTTCGTCGTCAGCGGCGGCCCCGACGGTGCTGGTCGCGTCTGGTGGTCGAGATCGAGTTGTCCAGGTCTTTAATCAAGCTCGTGGATTCTCGTCTCCGATCAAGTTGGATAACCACTCTGGAGCGGTGAACAGTGTTCACTTTACCCAGGATGGGAAGAAGTTCATATCGTGTGGAGCGGACAAGAACATTGTCTTCTCGGACGTGGCTTCGGATGGGAAAATCACACGTTACAATTCCGTGCCCTTCCAGAGTGGCAAAATATTCGATATTGCGCTGTCTTCGAACAGCCAGTTTCTGGTGGCATCGAGCAACAATCGACTCGATATCCTGAACATCGCATCAAGCAAAGTCTCAAAGTCTCTGCACGTGGGCGAGCAACATCACATTGACATTTGTCCGGCGAATTTTTGTGTCGCAATGAGTGGGTCACTATCGGACAAGACGATTCATATTGTCGACCTTGAGTCGGGAGAGATCTTGGCTGACGGAACGGGGCATGGGGAGGTCATTACAAGCTTGAAATTTACGCCAGATTGTCGTCGCCTCGTGTCGTCAAGTAGTGACGGCTGTTTGTTTGTCTGGCGCCTAGCTGACGAGCTGCAACTCGCTATCAAAGGCAGGCTCACGAAGGTGACCGAGCCGGCTGCATTGCCACCACAGCCTCCACAGCTCCAGACTCGACCTCATATCACAATCCAAGTACCTACGCAAGCTCCCTCTGCACCACTGATGCCCCCGCCTGCACCCCCAATTCCTCCAAAGGCCACAGCAGCGAAACCTGTTGGGCAGAATTCAGCGCCTGCAGCACAACCCCAACGCACGCATGCTGCAGAGAGCGGAACTTCCAGTGATGCTGCAGAAGCTAA
This sequence comes from Lagenidium sp. CBS 127285, assembly GCA_023338185.1. Taxonomy (NCBI): domain Eukaryota; phylum Oomycota; class Peronosporomycetes; order Pythiales; family Pythiaceae; genus Lagenidium; species Lagenidium sp. CBS 127285. The sequence continues at coordinate 20,357 of JAADYI010000146.1, forward strand.
GGTTGAAACGGGTTTATGGAAGGGCAAATCAAAAGCCGTACCCGGGCCGATGAGCAATGCGCCTATGGCAGACTGGATGCGAACACGAGAATCGGCAAAGAAAACCGTCCCTGTGGGGGATTTATCGAGTGAGAGTCTTGATGCGCGAGAAGAGCACGCCCAACCAAAAAAACTCGATGACGGGGAGCTTGTGATTGATCGTTCCAAAACTCCAAACTGGGCGCGTACGTTTAAAGTTCCGACAAGAAAGAGCCCAGCAAAGGAGGACGTGCCGAAGCAACCTGCACGTGGGAAATGGTCACGTCCGGGAGGTGGGAATGATGATGTCAATAGCATCAAAGGAGACATCGCAAGCGCCGTTGAGTCTGAAGATCCACCCGTTGCTGCGCAGTCTGAGGGTCCATCTGATGGTGGATTGATGACGTTGTCGATTGCAAATATGGAGGTCAACCATTCTGCCGTAATGAACGGAAGCTCTCTTGCACTTGAACGAGAGCAACTCGAAAAACGCAAAAAGCAGCTTGAAACTGCAAAAGCGGTCGCAGACATGAACAGCAGACTCAGCAAACTCGGCCTGCTTCGGCCTTCAAAGGATCGAGCTCAAGTACCATTGCCGACCAGTGCGACCGAGGACAAAGCAATAGAGTCCCAATTGCCGTCCAAGGTGGTAGAAGATCTTAAGCCCCGGCAACGGATTCATGAGAATTCACGTTTGCACGATATTCCCGCCGAAATGTTTGATTCAATTGAAGTCCCTCTTCCTTCAACTCAAGCAGGAAGAGAGAGTATAATGCATGATCGTATCCAGGTCGATCAATCTCTGAGCGCATTCACAGGAGGTTTCAAAGCAAATGAACATCCGGCTGACGAGAATGCTCAAGTCTTCAACGTGAATGCGTCCGTTAGCTCATTCACTGGAGGCTATAAGACCGTGGAGCGCTCGAGGCCAACTCGAAAAGGTGTACCAGAATCAGCGGAAATGAGCCAGGAATTCGAAAATCTGTCATCGGTGCGTGCATCTTTGAGCTCGTTCACGGAAGGTTTCCGCGCAGCCTCGAGCAGTGAACGAAATGCACCCATTCAACAGAGTCTTGATTTGAGCGACGTGACACGCTCGATGAGCTCGTCTACAACTGGATATGCAGGCGAATCCTCTGGTCAGGATCCTACAACCTCAGTCGATCCACGACAAAGTGTAGATCTTGGTTCTGTGACCCAGTCAATGAGCAACTTCACGTCAGGGTATGCAGAAAAGGCATCAAATCGTTCCGATGACATTCAAAAGAGTGTGGATATGTCTCTTGTGTCGGCTTCCTTGAGCAATTTTACGAGCGGGTACCAGATTGACGACGTGCAGCAGTCACCCAAAACGTCAAAGACCGGCTCAAACGCTGACTTAGATGGGGCGGGATCCGACGACAGAGAGAATGGTCTGTCGCCCATTGAAGCCAACTCTGAAGACGGGATCGAGAGTAGTGCGCAAAAGGATGAGTTGGATATCAAGGTAACAGAATCGCTGAGCACGTTTACAAGTGGATACGCAACCGATCGTCCGGCACTTCGAGATGAAAATGAACTGCGGTCGCCACCTCCGGAAGAAGACGAGCGATCCAAAATGCTTGGCTCAATCAGGTAACACGTGAGAAGAGAGCTCGTCAGGTTACCGGTGACTGATCTCTGGGCTGATTGTGTACAGTGATCTCGATATTCAACTTGCTGCCACAACGCAGTCGTTGGATCGGTGGCTCGCACTGAATGACGAAGGTACAGTGAGTGCATTTGAGGTAGATTCTGGACACAGTGCTAACCGAAGCAATTCATAAGGTCCGGAGGCATCACACATCCGAGATCTGATGATTCAACTTCGCGGGGCCGTTGAGTGCTTTGTAAGCAAGAGACGCTGATGACGCTTCCAAGTACTTCAGATCCATAGATGAGGACATTCCAACAATTGCACTGACTATGTGCAACCTTCTCGAACAATGTACAATCGTAGACGAGTGATATCAATCTCCAGAGCGTTGACTCACGCATTATTGAAGCTGACCCGCGGTATTTGCATCGACACCACGGTGATTTACGTCACTTTGCGTCGACAAGTTCCTTTAGCATTTTGTAAAACCTTCTTCGTGTCTAACGACAGAGAATTCCCATCAGAGTGACGCCAATTATCGCACCAACGCAGCATTGCATTTACGTACCACGTGGCCTCGAATGATCGTCTGAGCTCGGACGATCGCGCGATGAACGCGAACGTAGTGGTCTAGATGATTTAAAGTACTGGGCGACTTCGTCAAATGTGAACACACGTCAGCTGGGCCAAGGCGTCGTGACGAGATGTCGAATTCGTCAACAAGGGATGCCTGTGCACCCGCATCAACGCTTTGATGGCTGGCCGTTGACGTTTCTGAGTCCCGAGTGGGATTAGGTGCGGTAGTTTGCGTGTGTTGGTCTGAACTGCAGACGGAAGAGCCGTCCTCCAAGATTGTCGCTGATGACTCGACTGCTCTTCTTTCCTTTTCTACCAGAGTTTGTGTGTCGACATTCACCACGCACGTTGGAGCAACTTGTGTGTATGAGTCGCACCTTGAATGCGGGATGGCGTGGGTTTCCGCATCAAATTGTGTTGCCGTATCTAGTGTCGGCTGCAAAAGCACTTGTGTTGCCGAGTCTCGTGAAGACAGTCGTGGTGCGGTTTGTGTGTATGCTTGGCAAAGTTGGCGAAGCTCATCAGTGGTTTGGCTTCCCAAGGATGCAAAAGTGGTAAGTGCAGTTTGAACCTCGGCCTCACACAGTGGTTGCTGGGAAGCCGATTCACAAGGGCAACTCGAGTCGCCTTCGATTCGGACATCAATGTGCACATTCGTTTGGCACTGTCCGTCCTGGGTCTCGGTAACACATCCATCGGTTTGAGTCTCTGAGCTGTCGTGCGTAGATAAAGGTCTGCAAATTGTGACCACGCATGGACTGTCGGTCTGTGTCTCGGTGCCCACCGATGGTATCGCGGCCTCCGTCTGCGTATCAACAGTGATCGTTTCGCCGGGGAGAACTTGAAGACTGTTCACTTGATCGACCGATACCAATTTCCATCGCAAGTCGGCTTGCACATCGACCTGTGCGACGGATCTTGAAGCATTGTTGCACGTCACACACAAAAGCGATTCATGGCGAAGGTCCGTTGCGGCGTGATCGGTCTGGCTCCCCGTGGTCTCCGCTCTTGCCTCCTCTGTCTGTTTCGTAGCGGTAGTGAGGAGCTGAGCTTGTCCCATCGAGGGGGGCACGACCTCAGTCGGACCCGTATCATCGTCCGGTGACTGTGTGCTCGAATCCCCGAGTTCTATCGAACTTGTTTGGGTCGCTGTCGCTTTGCGTTTTCCAGCGCGGAGCCCACTCACTGGCATCCCTTCAAGAGCCATCACGAGCTCCTTTTCCAATGCTGCATATGTGAGCGATCAACGTTATGCTCTGATGCTCATCAACCTGCATGGATGTGCGGCTACACTCACACTGATTGAGTCGCTCGAACTCGCGTCGATCTGCGAGGAACCACCTGAAGCGATCAACCGACAGGTCCCAGTGTCAGCATCAACAGTCCGGATTTCGCCAATGTCGCCCTCATGCAGGACGTACTTGACCATCTTCTGGCTGAGCGACAGGAGCATCTGGAGCCTCTCCTGTTGCCACCCAGATCCGCTTTCTCATTCATACGTGTCGATGATTGAATCGCAAGTAAAAGCCGTACCTGGGACATCGCCCGTGTCGATGGGAGCTGGGCGAGTTTGTTGGCGTAGGTGATGACCAGATCCGGCCGGAGCGTCGCCAGATCGACGCGCGTGAGCGAGTCCATGGCGGGGATCGCCGTCGGGGACGTCGGCGTTGGGAACATGACACGCACCGCGCTCTTAACGAGAAAGGAAAGCACTCCGTCCGGGGCATTTGCTACAAGCTAAAATCCGCCTATTTATATTGGATGGGGCAAGGCATCGCCAACGCCATTGTCGACAATGGCAACGCGCATCGACGAGATCCCTAGTTCTTTTGGCTCGTTGTTCTTCACATTCACGCGAGGAAGGAGCAAAGGAGCTCCACAATGGACACGGGGAGCTCCGGGATCCCCGGCGACGATCGATCGCTGGTTTGCTGCAAGCGTCGAAGCAAGAGACACACCTGGAGGCGCGTCCGCGGACGGAAGGTGGTGACTTGATAGTCTGGAGTACGGCAAGCACAAGGTCAACGAGAATGACGTGTTTCGACTTCCATATGCCAACCAGCGGCACTCTTTCCGCCAGCGGCACGTACCTTGAAAGATCTGCAAGATTTCGGTCCGAACCCAGTCGCGAGCGAGGTCCAAAGGCGTGGAACCGCACTCATCGGCGACGTGTGGGTCGATTCCGGTGTCCAAAAGGCGGCGGACGATGGGAATGTGGCCGTTGCGACTGGCCCCGTGAAGAGGGAGCTGACCCTGCCCCGCGCACAGCATCTATGAGTGCCGAGGCCGAGCCATTTCACTGAAAATGGCCTACTTCGCGATCTCGGATCGTCAATGTGGCCCCGTGTTGAATCAACAGCGTCGCTGCCTCGAGCCGACCCCAGGTGCAGGCGATATGCAACGGGGTCTTGCCCTTTGAAGGGATCCTGTCAGTCGGAAAGGATGATCGGGCGCGACTACTACAGCAGAGACGTACGTCGGCTTGGGCGAGGTCGCAGTCGGCACCGTGCTCAAGGAGGAGCCGCATAACCTCGAGACACTGGTTCTGCGCCGCGACGCAGAGCGCGAGGTGGCCTTCTTTGTCGAGCTCGTTGACGTTATGGCCCCGGGAAATCCTTACAACGACAGCACGTCAGTGGGATTCATCACAATGCCACAATAGCATGTCGCTACCATTTTCGCACGACTTCGAGCTGGTTGAGCGACGCCGCATGGACGAGGGCATCCTGGGGGCGAAAGATGGTCGCCAAGAAATCGTCGACGTCGAAGGTCTGCAGTGCCGCAAAAACGACAGGGACATGGCATTGGGTGGTTGGTCTCCCGACAAGGGGCATCGCATCGGCTCGGGCCATAACGCACCTTTGCAAGTTTTGTTGTCGAGGGGCCCTCGTGGTAACCTCTGGCGTCGGTGGCAAAGGCCCACATGGCTGGCCTCGCAATGGCGATCCCAATCTCGCTTCACGGCGTTCTCTTTTTGTTCTTGCTCTCCTCGTTTGCTCTGCACAGCGTCCCTTCACGATTGTCCCCTCAGGATTGGATGCAGCGAGTGACTGAGTGGCGTCCTACAAACGGATCTGCGTGTCATTAACTTTATTGTCGATGATCACCACCCGTTGGGCATTCGACTCGCATCTCGGAAACGATATAATCATTGACAAACGATACTCTCGACAACAGAAAAGCAGGGATGCATGTTCAACTGCTCGAATTGCAGTTGCTGACGCTGGAGCCGCTGCTGGTGGTCGGTGTGAGTGTGTTTGTAATTCGAACGTGAACTCGCAAGGACACGCACAACCGCATTTTTTTCGTATTCATCACGCATAGACGTTTATCGTCGGTTGATGTGGATGGGGATCTGCGATCGTGCAATCTTCTTGTTGCGCGTGCCCTCCATCGTCGACAGGGGCATGGGCTCGTCGTCGTCGTGGTGGGCATCATCCTGGCGGGCCGTCGATCGCTGCTGTGCAAACACACACACACACACAGAGCAAAAAAACACTCAGCGACGCACGTGTCAACTCCACAAAATCAAGTCAACGCGGCGTGAGCAACCGGTACCATGGTATCAAAGCGATCGCTCTCGTATGTGACCAGCTGATGCTGCATTGGCGGGAGCCGCACGCCGTATTCATTCGAGATAGGCGGCAGGGGGATGCAGTTGCGCTTCTCCGCGAGCTCCATCATCATCTACCGGACGCCGCGGGCCACCGCACAACGTTTGTTAATGATGCCCCTGCACCCGACATTGGAAGACGCCCCGTACCTCTCGTGATGGGAGCTTGGCGTACTGGTGATTCAGCCGCGAGGCGATGGCCAGGCGGATGTCATCGGCATCGACGCCCTAGACGCCGCCATGAATCAGGAGTTAGACCAATGCCCGACACAGCGTAGTGCCCAGATCATGTCGCTCGTGGCAGCTCGATCACGCACCTGCTTGTCCGCGTACGTCGCATACTCTTGGGCGTCTATGAGGATGTCGCTGACGTACCCTAAGCGTCCAATGCAAGGTCAAAAAACCAACGACGCCGATCGACCAGGCCCCGCGCGAGCTCTTGCGCGACGACCGTGCACACAAGAGCTAAAAAGCACGCACGGTGGATGAACTCTTGTAGCTGCGTGACGACGCGGGGCTCGTGCTTGTCGGCGCCCATCGACGCCAGGAGGATTTTGAGCACCTGCGCGTCCAAGGGCTCGACGTCCGCGGCTGCGGTCTCGCCCTCGTGGCCGTCGTCCTCGTGGATGCCCTTGATGTGCTTCATCTTGAGCGCCGTCTCGCTGATGCTCCCATTGCTCGCGCCGCTGGCCTTGGCCCCCGCGCTCTTGCTGCTCTTGCTCGAGGACATTACGATCGGAATGTGACGATAAAAGAGAAAATGTCACAAACAAGGAGCTCCCCCGATAAAACGACATTATCGTTACAACAGTAGGCTTTCCATTGGTTTCAAGACATGGAGCTCAATTAAGGGTACTCAGATAATCCGCTTATTCACGAGGACTTGTCGGCGATGCCCCCGGCGGTGAGCTTGAGGGGGTCGAGGTGCTTGTCCAGCTCGTCGGCGGAGAGCTTGGTGCACTCGAGGGCCACGTCCTTGACGCTGCGGCCCTCCTTGTACGCAGTCTTGGCGATCTGCGCGCCGGTCTCGTAGCCGACGATCGGGTTCAACGCCGTCACGAGGATGGGGTTGCGGCCGACGAGCTCGGCGATGCGCTGCTCGTTGACGACAAAACCCGCGATGGCCTTGTCCGCGAGGAGCCGACTGGCGTGGGCGAGGAGCCCCAGTGACTGGAGGACGCTCTGGGCCAGCACCGGGAGCATGACATTGAGCTGGAAGGACCCCGACTGCCCGGCGATCGTCGCCGTCACGTCATTGCCCATGACCTGCGCGCAGACCATCGTCACGGCCTCGGGGATCACGGGGTTGATCTTCCCGGGCATGATGCTCGAGCCCGGCTGCAACGCCGGCAGCGAGATCTCCCCGATGCCAGCGATCGGCCCCGAGTTCATCCAGCGGAGGTCGTTGGCGATCTTCATGAGGCTCACGGCCACGACCTTGAGCTGCCCGCTGAGCTCGACGATCGAGTCTTGGGCGCTCAGGGACTCAAAGAGGTTGTCGTTCTGCTCAAAGGGCGCCCCGAGCTGCGCGGTGAGGATCCGACAGACGCGGGTGCCGAATTCCGGGTGGGCGTTGATTCCCGTGCCCACGGCCGTGCCCCCGATTGCAAGGAGCCGCACGCGCTCAAGGGCCGAGCGCACGCGCTGGATGTTTTTGGTGATCTGCGCGGCCCAGCCGCCGAGCTCCTGCGCGAGTGTGATGGGCATGGCGTCCATGAGGTGCGTCCGCCCGGTGGTCACGACGCGCTCAACGGTCGCAGCCTTGACTCGGAGGACCTCAACGAGGTGCTCGAGCGCCGGCACGAGATCGCTGCTGGCCGCGACGTAGGCGGCGATGGCGATGGCCGTGGGCATCACGTCATTCGATGACTGGGACATGTTGACGTGGTCGTTCGGGTGGACCTTGCGGCCCCCGAGCTCGCGGGTCGCGAGCGTCGCGAGGACCTCGTTCATGTTCATGTTGGTGCTCGTACCGCTGCCGGTCTGGAAGATGGAGATCGGGAATTGCGCGGCGTAGGTATCAAAGTCACCGACGATCCGCTCGACGGCCGCGTGGATCGCGCGCTTCATGTCCTCGTCCAGGAGCCCGAGCTCGTGATTGGCCGTCGCGCAGGCCTTTTTGAGCTCGGCGAGAGCCGTGAGGAGCCCCGGGGGGAACGGGTGGCCAAAGGGGAAGTTGTCGACGGCCCGCTGGGTCTGCGCCGTGTACAGCGCATCCGTGGGGACGTTGACGACGCCCATGGTGTCGTGTTCCTGGCGGTATCCCGTGGCCATGACTGCTGCTTGTAGTGGGTCGTTGTGAGAAGGAATGGGAATGAGAATGGGGGGGGGGG